>PVJC01002627.1:0-25751 GCA_004026665.1 Murina feae
AGGTGGGGAGACTAGAGTGGGAGCCTGGAAAGTCCCGGCTCCTCCTAGGCCAGAGCCCCCAAGTCCCACCTCCACGTCCCAGCCTCAGGCGTAAATTCCTGGTTCCCACCTCCAGCCTCTGCCAGCCCTGCCCCCCGTCCCCTCCCCCAGCAGCCTCCCAGAGTCCATGCTGGCTGATTCTGTCTGAGCTGTGCCCCACACCTCCTCCAGGAGCCCCCTCTGAACCCCAGACCAGTTGGGAATCCTCCCTGGAGTAGTTCATTCTGTCCCAAGAGGAGGCACTGTTATTATCCCCATTTTACAGGGGAGAAACTGAGGCTCAGAGAAATGTCAGGATGCACAGCTGGTGCCAAAGCTGAGGCTCCAACTCAGAGAGAGGCCTGGCTTGTTGGAGCTCTTCCCTTAGCGCCACCCCACCCACTCTGTGCCAGACGCCTCTGTCTCCTTAGACCCAGCGCTGGGAGGTCACGGATTCCATCACCATCACCCCCACTTCATGGAGGAGGAAGCTGTGGCCCAGAGAAGGCCAGGAGTCACCTCCCACCACACAGCCAGGAGGGGCCGGCAGGTTCTGAGGCCTGGAGTGGCTGACGCACTTGCTGGTCTGAGAAGCACAAAGGACAGAGGCCAGGACTGAGGCCCGGGAACCTGGACGGCAGGAGAGGGGACCAGTGGGGACGGGAGCTCCCGTGGCAGGCCTGGGAGGTCAGGGATGGGTGGCCTGTGGGTGGTGGGAGAAGGAGGAGCAAGGGGAACAGGCCACGGAGCTGGGGAGGGGCAGCTGGAGAGGGAGGCAGGGAGCAGGGAGAACTGGGTCCCTGGGTCTCAGGCCGCCCAGTGCTGCCCCTAGGACTGTGCCCAAATGGGGTGTCGGCCCCGATGGAGAGTGCCCTAGGCACAGCGCGGGTCACGCAGGATGTCGCCCAGCGTGGCCCTGTGCCCGGGCCCACGTCACCGACTCCGGGGAGCGAAGGGCGGAAGCCTCGAGGCCCTTCCACAAGACACTCATCAGGCAAGGGAGTCACATGGAGGGCGGGCAGCCAGGCCACAGCGCCTTCCGCCTTCCGTCCTCAGCCGCCCCGCCCCGCCCCACCCCACAGGATCCTGCCAGGCTCTTGGAAAACAACAGAGGAAATCAAGTGGAAACACAAATCCTCCACCCAGTCCTCCCCCTAGCCCCCCTTAGGCCAGAGTCCCCACCCAGCGCACCCGGAGGGGCTCACACAGAGGTGCCAGCCAGCAGGGTTGGCCTTGGCCAGGCCCAGTGGGCATGATCGTAGGACCTGGGCTCCCAGCAGCTGGGCCTGTCACCCCATCCGGCCCCACAGGGCCAGCCCCTCCCCAAGAAGACGTGGGGTGCCAGAGCTGGAGCCCTGCCCTCCGGCCCTCTCCCGGCAACCTCTAGACGCTGGGGTCCAGGCCAGGGAAACTCCAGGCTCCGCCCCCTTTCCCCCTCTGTGGGCTCAGCTTCCTCACCTGTAAAATGGGACTCGAGGCCCTGCCCGCTCCCACCGTGTAGGCCAGGGCACAAGGAACGGGAGGAGCTGGGCCCACGGGTGACCGCTCTGCGTTTACAGAGAAAACCTCCTGGGTTGGGGCGGCCGGCTCCACTCAGGGGGCACGAATTACAGCGGCAATAAGGGGTCCCTAAGATTGCTCACCTCCGGGAGGCCATCCCCAGTCTTCCCAGCCCCTTGGCCAAGTCCACAGACAGGCTGCTTCCCCTCCTGAAACGGGCCCCACAGAGCACCTCAGCCTTCGAGGCCCAGCTCCATGGCCTCACTCCCTGACCGGGAGGATGAGCAGCACCCAGCGCCATGTCCGGTCCGCAGCACGGGTGACAGGTGTGCGCCACGACCCACCGCCGTGGCCCCAGGGAGCGTGGAGCTCAGGCAGGCAGGCAGGCCTGTGTCTGAATCCTCCCGGAGGAGTCCCTGACGTGTCACGGGGGCAGAGCTCCACCCGTGCGCCTGAGTGGAGGTGTGTGAACTTCCGTGAACGTGTGTGAACGTGCCAGTGTGAGTGTGAGCATGAGTGTGAGGCTGGAGGGGCTGGCCTAGGAGATGCCCGCACCAACATGGGCAGAGTCAGAGTTACGGTGGTGGTGCTCCCCCATACTCCTCAGGACCCCTTCCTCCCCAAGCCCGGGACCCCGTCTTTCCTGGGCCCACTCAGCCTGACGGGCACCTGGCTTCTTGCTCACAGGTTCAAGGGCAGCAACTGCCAGGCGGGACGTATAGCGGCATTTCAGTAGCTGTTGGGAGATGGCCAGGATGGAGGGAGGGGACACGGCCAGTTAGAAAGTGGACAAAATCAACCAGACTCCAGGCAGGGGGGACTAGAACCCCAGGGCGGGGACAGCGGATGTGAGCAGCGTTCTAAAGGACAAACTGTCGCTGCCGATGAGGAGCCGTGGGGGGATGAAGGGGCAGATGACTCAAAACTGACTCCGAAGCTTCGAGCCTGGGCCGCGGGAGAACAGAGGAGCCATTGATGGGGCAGGGAAGCCGGTGGGGAAGCCTGCTCTGCGGGCAGGATGGCGACGCGGGTTTGGGGCATTTTTGGCTACAAGTGACCCCAGAGATCATCTGGGTCACACGTGAGGAAACGGGGTGCCATGAGGAGCAGCCAT
This sequence comes from Murina feae, assembly GCA_004026665.1. Lineage (NCBI taxonomy): Eukaryota > Metazoa > Chordata > Mammalia > Chiroptera > Vespertilionidae > Murina > Murina feae. Next base: position 2,633 of record PVJC01002627.1, read on the forward strand.
GTGGCCGGGATGCCACGTGGGCCAGTGTCAGGGCTGGGACTGGGGTCCTGGCCAGGGCTGGATCCTCACCTAAGGCTCGCCGTGAGGCTTGGCCTGGATCGGCTCTGGGGTCCCAGAGGCAAATCAGGCCCAACCCCCACCCTCAGGGGCTCACTAACCTGCGGGAGACAGACATCGGCCATAATAACAACCTGTGGAGGGGTTCCCACAAGGCATGGCAGGGACTCCGAGGGCCTTGGGGAGACAGGAGGAGTAACCGAGGAATAATAATGCCCGAGTCATCAGCAGCGGGGCCCTCTGGGCCAAGTGCATTTCATGGAATCCTTGCAATCGCTGTCCCCATTTTACAGATGAGGTGGGGGAAGACTAAGTGGATTGTCCGGGGCCTCACAGACCTGACGATGTCCAGGCATCTTGGGAGAGGTGTGCTGGGGTCTGACCCATGATGGCGAGTTTCCCAAGCGACAGGGAGGGTGGCACCAGGCGGAGGGATCCACCACCCACAGGGTCTGAGGCATTGGTGACTGTTGCCCAGGGCCTCCCATGTGGCATTCCCTGCCCCCAGACCCCTTACTTCACAGGACCCTGTCTGCGCCACCCCCTCCTGGCGACCTGATGGCTTTTCAGACAAATGAACTGGATGTGGCGGCAGAGTGAGGTCTGTCCCTGCCCCAGGCCTTCCCAGCCCATCCTGTCCCACCCCTGTCTTCCCCACTGTGCCGTCTTCTCACGCCGGCAGCCCGGAGGAGGGAAGGGGTGGCCTGCGTCTCCCAGCCCGTGAGCAGCCGAGCCAGGCTCAAACCCACAGGGCCGGGGCTCTCAGACATGGCAGGGCCACAGAGTGGGCCGTCCACGTACTTCTTCATCCCCGGGCCCCGTGCCCGGGTCACCTTGGGAGTGAACCAGGAGGGAAGGAGGCTGAGCACTGGGAATGACATTCATTTGTAACCCACAGTCTGGAGTCAGCTCAGATCAGCTCATGGGAGCCCATTGTTAAATTCTCTGGCATTTTCCAAGCTTGTGGATGTCACCTTGGAAGCTTGAGACTGGCCCTGGTAGTTTTTAAACTGTGAACATTACCCCTCCCTCCTCCCCTCCCCTCCCCCCCAGCTGGTTGTGAAGCACCTACCAGCACACCTCTGTCCCCTCTCCTGGCTCCCCTGGAGGCTTCTGGGTTCAGGTCTTGGGCTCTCAGGGGAGTTGCTCTCGCTCAAAACCCATTAGCATCTCTCCCGCTCGGCACAGATTAAAGCCGACCCTCTCCCCTGCTGTCCAGCCCCAGCCTCAGCCAGTCCCCCAGCTGCACCTTGAACTGCTCCCTTCATGCCCGCCCGCCAGCCACGTGAGAACAGATGATGCCTGTGGAAGAGGCCCTTTCTGTCCAGCAGTCACACCTTTGCTCATGCTGTTCCCTCCTCCTGAACGCCCTTCCCTCAGCTCCACATCTTGCAGTCCTCCCCACCCTGTAAGGTTTGTTCATAATAAATGTTCTCTGACTGAAGGGAAGGGGGTTGAATCAAGGCCCTGCAACCAGGACTAAGGCAGGGGCCCCGGGAAACCCTGAATCCATCCCGCTGACTCAGGAGAGAAAGATACAAAACCACCCTGCCATCCCCAGCCTTACCTCTCCGAGGGAATGGGTGTTCATGGAGGACGGGCTGGTGGCTGCCCTCAGGGGTGGCAACAACAGGCACCAACTCAAACCACCCAGGTTCCTTGGAAACAAAGCCCCTCCATCCCTGTTCAGCCTTTTGAACTCCTCTTCATCCTTCAAAGCCCAACCCAGATGCTGCATCTGATAACAGGCCTTGCCCAGAAAATCCACCCCCCTGCCTGATACATGCTGTGGTGCTCATACCCATGGGACGGGGTAGTGCGTATCTGCCTGTGCGTCGATTGCCACATAAGACCACGGCCCGAGAGGCAGGGCAGCCCCTTGTTTAAGGTTGAGTCCTCAGCCTGCTGGTTGAATTGACCTGAATGGTCTCCGTCACTGTTGTGGGCACGTCATCCCCTCTCCCTGGGCCTCAGTTTCCCCTTCTAACTCTCACATTCTAGGATTCTGCGAATGTGCACCCCTCTCTCTTGCCCGCCCCGCCCGCGCCCACAGGCTCTAACCTTCAAGCCTATTTCCCTAATCTCCCAGCCCTCCAGGGGGCCACACCCTTCCTCAGCTGCCTTAACCCGCCCCTCCCCCCCTCCACGCAGCTCACCACCCGGCCACGCCCCCGATCCCCAAACTCCGTTTCCCTGGGTGCACTTTCCTCCCAGACTGTCGGCTCCTCCGAAAGGGCAGAGGCCTTGCCCCGTGCACCCCTGGCCCTGCCCACAAGCCGGGCACACAGTCACCCCCATTAATATCCATCAAGGGGCTGCGAGGGAGCCACGGGCTTGCAGGGCCCTGGGGGAGTGCCTGTTCAGACAGGCCCGAGCTGCCTGCCATCACAGCGGGGCTCCCCGTCAGGCCCCCAGGGCTAACAGCCACATCCAGGGCTCTGCATGTTTATCCCTCAGAGTGTGTCTGCAGAGAGAGCAGGGGTAGACCGGCCCCTTCCTCCCGTTACACACAGAGCAACCTCTACCTTCTCTTCCTTCTCCTGAGCCCCCATGTGCTGAGCACACGTGCGCAGGATGCCACACACGGCACACTCACATGGGTGCATGAGTGCACACACATGTGCCCACAGAGGACCCTGAAGCCCCACCTCGGTCACCCTGCGCCGACATTGGGAGCCCAGGGAGCTGCCATGCCATCGGGGGTGCTGACTCCAGGGGGACCGTGCAGGATTGTCAGGAGGGCCCTGACCTCAGCAACTCACATGCACACGGGGCAGAGCCAGGGCCCAGGGATGGGAGGGACAGAGCAAACAGCAGGGCGAAGAAGCAAGGTGGGCCTGCCCATCCCAGGAGGCTCCAGGGCGCAGGGGGCTCTGGGCGATGCAGACCTAATAGCTTCGAACCCAGACTCTGGTGCCTCCTCCCCTGGCAGCTGGAGGATCTTGAGCAAAACCTACCCTCTCATGTCTCAGTTTCCCTCCGCAGAACAGCGGCAGGCAATAGCGCCCACCTGATAGCCACCTGGTAAAGCTGTGCCGACCGAGTGCGGTCGCAGGGCCGCCCGCAGCATCTGCCCACCGGGCAGTGCTCAGCAATCATTAGCGACACTGCTGTGAGGACGGAGGGAGGTCCAGCCCTCCTGCCTCCTTCCCTGAGCTCAGAGTCTGTGCACTCACCCCCTCCTCAGTGCTGGAAGGACACCCGAGGTCCCTGCCCTCCTTGCCCTCCCTGCCCTCCTGAAGATGGGGAGGGTGCAAACTGGGAGAGAAGTCCGCAGCCCGCAGCCCTCGGTGTGATGTGTGTGCTCGCATGCATGTGTCTCTGGGTTGCCAGGGGAGACAGGCGAGGGACAGTGAGGGACCAAGCCTGATAAGGGAAGATGGGGAGCTTTGAGGCCCCCAAAGAGGGAGGTGTGGCCTCAGAAGAGTGAAGAGTAAGAGGAGAGCGTCCCAGGCCGAAGGAAGGAGCAGCCTCAGTGAAGGTGCAGGCGGTGAACCAAAGCCAGAGCACCCACTGCAGACACCACTGCTCCCGGGCTGTGCCCGCTGCAGACACCACGGCTCCCGGGCTGTGCCCGCTGCAGACACCACTGCTCCAGGGCTGTGCCCGCTGCAGACACCACTGCTCCAGGGCCATCACCAGGCCAGTGGGAAGCTGCTCTCAGCCCCACCCCCTCATCATGCTCAAGGCCCCCCTCCCCACACAGGGCGTAGGGCGCAGGGCGCAGGGCGCAGGGCGCAGGGTGAGGGCCATGCCCCTGCTTCTCATGCCTCTGCACCTTTGCTCATGCAGCCCCGCCCGCAGGAGTTCGTGGCTCACCAACTATGAGTGCATGACCTGAGCATGCTTTACTGTGATCCCCGGCACCCCTCTGTCCCACCAGGATACAAGTGCCCTGAGACCTGCACATGGTGGGAACTCAGTGGAGACTAGTGGAATGAAGGAATGAGTGAATGAATGAATGAATGGAGTGACTGCCTCGTCCCCCGCTGCCCCCGGACACTGGTGATTCACCTGATGACGGACACCATCCAAACCCGTGACCACATGTACAACCCGCAGGAGCTCTGTCTGACACACACGCAGCCAGGCCGTCACGACGCGGACGGCGGGTTCTGTCCCTGCCGGCCCCCTCCCCATCCACCTCCCACCCACGCACACTTTCCCTCTGCCGGGGCAGCTGGTGGGAGGGTGGGGGCTGGGGTGGGGCAAGGCCAGAGGGGCCTCAGAGGCAGCCGCGGGCAGGGGCTGGGGGAGGCTGGGAAAGTCCAGGCTGTCTCTCCTGGGGGGTGAGGGGCCGTGTGTGTGTGTGGGGGGGGGTGATAGCAGGGATGAGAGAGGGAGGAGGGTCGTCGGGCAGTACAGCTGCAGGCCCCTCCCCAGCAGCCCGCCTGGGTGCAGAAAGGCCTCTTTGTTCTCCGCCTTTAAAGGGTAAGAGAAACACTTATGCATGGCAAATTAGCCCAAAAATGTATTTCTCTAAAACACCCAATTGTCTCACCAGGCCTGCAGCTGCAGGGAAGTTCCAGGGAGCCAGGGAGGGGGCGGCTTTGGGATGACCCTGGGGGACAGGGAGAGGCGGCGGGGAGAGAGGGGCCATCTCGCCTTCCCGCCTCTGCTCTCGGTGTCTCACAGTCACAGGAGGGCACAGCTGGGGAAGGCCCTAGGGTCAGAGAGACCAATGACTCCGTGTGACCGAGAGGGAAACCGGGCCCAGAAAGGTGGTGGGGCTGCGGCAGGATGGGTGCTGGCTGGCAGCGGAGAAACGGCTGGTGTCCATCTCCTGGACTCTCCTCTGTGCTCGCTGCCTTGTCCCTGCGGGAAGGAAAGGGACCCTGGGTCCCCAAGGTCAACTGAGCCAGCTGCCCGAGACAGGACAGTGACAGGAGGAGGTTGGGTGGCTCTGATCATAGCGCCCACTCAGGGGGTCTGAGCCCAGGAGGATGGGCAAGGGCACCACCAAAGCCTCACCTGCTCCCCAACCTGGGGCAGCCGAAGGCCAGCCTGCAGGGGGCTGGGGGAGCAGGCCGGACAGCACCTCCTCGAGCGTGGAACCAAGTGCACATGAGGAGTCAGGATGCCCCATGCCGCTTCCTCTCACAGTTGCCAGGAGCCCGCTGAGTGGGCCCGGGAGCACCTCTGGGCTCTCGAGGGTGAATCAGAGGCAGCCCAGTCCCCACAGAGTGCTTCGTCCCACAGGAAGACGGAGGACTCAATAAGCAATGACTGTGAAAGTTCCCTCAGAGAAGCGAGGTCCACACGGAGCAACACGATCCTCCAGGGGGTCCTGACCACAGCCCCAGGGCTGGGCCCTGAAGGGTGAGTCTCAGAGCGGGATGGGGGGACATTCCAGGCGGGGGGGGGGGACAGCACAAGGACACGACCGAGGCTTCTGAGACCACCTCTTCAACGTCGGAATTCAAAGTCGTTGGTTTAGGAGAATCGATTGAGCATCGTGAGAGTTCCGGCCCGGGCGGAAGGCAGAAGAGAAGCCAGCCTGGTCCTGACCTGGGGGGTCTTGCCGACTTGACGAAGCGAGTTCATGACAGAAACGACACTGAACTGGCCGTAAAATGTGCCAAAAGGACGATGCAGAGTTAGGGCCCTGGCGCCCTGCGTTCAGGTCCTGGCCTCACCAGCTCTTGTGAGACCATCAGCTCCCCAGGCTCAGTGGTGCATCTGTACAATGGGCTGATACTATCTACCCAGGAAGACGGTCAGGAGAAGACATGGAAAGAGCCAAACCCACTGGCTGTCACCACATAGGTTCTTAGTAAATGTTAGTCCCAGCCTCCCAGGGAAGTCTGGACATGAGAGGCATGGGAGAAGGTGGGGGCGGGGAGCCTGTGTGAGAAAGAGAGTGTGATTGTTTGCATGTACATGTGCATGTGCCAGAGGAGGTGTCGTGTGCAGGCACGCAGGAGTGGGTTGAGTTTGCACGTGTATGAGTGTGTGTTGCGGTTGTGTGTGTATGTGTGAGTGTGAATGGCTAAGTGAATGTGTGAGCACGTGAGTGTGCGTGTCCGTGCGTCTGCTCCTTGGGAAAGGTGACTGAGCTGAGCCTTGAACTGTCAAATGTACGAAGGGGCCAAGCGGCCTGGAGGATGACCCCTCGAGGCGGCTGGAGGGACCTGGAAGGGGACCAGGCCCCTTGGAGGCACCGAGAAAGAGGGAGACACCTGCTTCGGCGGGGAAGCCTCCTCACCCAGCCTCCTCGGGGTCAAGTTGGCACCAGCAGCTGAGCCAGACCCTGGGGAGGAGCACACCTGATGGAGGCCCCTCCCACATTATCCCAGCCTCTGCATGGCTTCCTCTCTGCAGGTCGCTCCACAGGGTCAGCCACACTCTCCATAGTCTGGTGTCTGCCTGCTCTCCCTGCTTCTCTCCCTGTCATCTCCTCCGAACCCTACTCTCCAGCCACATCCAACCACCTTCTCAGACACACCACCTTCCCCCACCCTCCACCTCTGCCTTCCCACCGGGTCTGCCTGGGCAATCCTGGGGCAGCCCCGGGGAGCTGGTCTCCTCCATTTGTCCCTTCCCCTGCTTTCCTGCATCAGCTCGTGCTCCCACATTCATCCATGACCGTCCTTATGCTGTGCTGTCATTTACAAAACTGTGGTCACTAGACCCAAGGCTATGGAAAAGCTGTCAAAGAAATCTCTCCATAAAAGCCACTAGGAATCGAAAGCAGGGACTCAAACGGGTGTTCACAACAGCACGATTCACAACAGCCCAAAGGTGGAAGCAACCCAGTGTCCGTCGACCGATGAACCAAATGTGGTGCGTACATGCAGTGAAACATGAGTCAGCCTTCAGAGGGAGGGGATCCTGACATGCTACATGGGTGACCCCGGGAGACACCACGCTGAGTGAAAGAAGCCAGAACAAAAGGAAAAGCAGTGCATGGTTCCACCTACGTGAGGTCCCTGGAGGTCAAATCACGGAGACAGAGAGTAGGACAGTGGGGGCCAGGGAAGGCGGGGGAGGCTGGGGGGGTTAGTGGCTAATGGGGACAGAGTTTCCGTTTGGGAAGATGGAAAAGTTCTGGAGATGGATGGTGGTGATGGTTGCAAAAACGTGAATGGCCTTAATGGCACTAACCTGTACATGAAAAGTGGTTAGAATGGTAAATTTTATGTTATGTACAGCTTACCACTGGGTGGGGGGGGGGCAGGCACCAACCCCAGTTTTTCAAGGAAGTTCTTGTTAGATGTTAAGGAACAGTTTTCTCTCTGTGTGACCTGTTGTAAATAATAAAAAGGCAGACAGAGGACCCCACTCCCTCCCTGGGGACGACGTCCCATCTGCTCCTCCTTGGAGCCCCAGGCCCGGCATGGGGAGGGGGCGGGGATGGATAGACGCACAGTGAAGTACTCAGATAGCAATGGCTTTTAGGACTAGGGTCCCTCAGTCCTCAGGATGATCTCTGGTACCCCTTCCCTCCTCAGCACCCCCACCCCAGCCTAGGAATCTTCTGAGGGGGGCAGGGCACCCCAAGGGAAACACAAAATGACCCAGTGGGGTGCAGAAAAGTGTTAGCTTTCTTTTCACTTTTATTTTTACTCTCATTATTTTGAAACGTCTGCGTTGTGTATATTTAATACAGCAGTACACGTCTAGCATTTGTAAATAAATAAACAGACATATGCCTGGAGATCTGGCTTGGGAACGGACAAGATCTGGGAATTCTGTTTTATATCTTTCCCTTCGCCCAATGCAGGCACCAGGCACACTTTAGTGATGGCCTCAGTGAGCAACCCTGGCGTCTGATTCTCACCATGCAAACTCGAGAGCCAACCCGATTCTGAGTGTGAGGAACAGCTGTACGCACGCTGGGACTCTGCACACGTCCTTGATCTTGGTCACTAACTGGACACTGATCCTAACTCCAAAAATGAACGCTTTCCCAGGTCACAGCCTAAATCCCGACCCCAGACAAAGCCATCGTCCTAACATCTCTGACACTGTCTACACGCTGAGCTCTACCTCCCGTCTTGCTGAGGAGGGCGCCCGATCAAAAACGTCAGAGGCAGCTGCTGAGACGGTTCGAGGGGGGCGTTCTTCCCACTGAAGAGGTGGGAGAGGTGAGACTGTCACGCTCACACTCCCCCTGCAGACAGAATCCACTCCCCCTTTTACAGATGGTGGGAGTGAGGCTCAGAGCGGCTCATTCGCTTCTCCAAGGTCACAGGGCTAGAAAGCCTCAGAGCCGAGACTCAACCCTCCTGGGTCTGACCCCAACATGGCTTCGTTTCTACCGGACTCCCTCTTGCCAAACCACAAGGAAGAGCTTGGCAAAGGCAGCCCAGGGGCCGGGTCCCCTCTTTATCAGCAAGTTCTGGCCCCCTTCCCCCAGCACACGTCCATACACATCATCTGGCCAGTCCTCCTCACGCACACAACTCAGGCCCAGGTCGCCTTCCCCCGCCGGGCGCCCCCTGGTCTGTCCATCCCCGATGACTGTCCCTCCCACAGCAGCAGGGCCCCTGAGGACCGTCCTCTGGGCCTGGGTGTCGGCCGAGCCTGGCGCAGCAGCACGCGGGCGATGGTTGGGAATGAGGGGCAGAGTGACAGGCACAGAGGATCTCCACACTCAGCCGCACGTCCAGGGGTGGGACGTGGGTCCCTTCTGGCGCTGATACCCTGCAATGATCTGACCCCGAGGTCAGTGAACATGCACCGACCTGCAGACCACAAAGCAACCGTAGGTCTGGAGGGAGGGGAGAGAACTGAGAAAGAAGAGAGGACAGAGAGGACAAGGGCGTCTCCCCTCCCCAAGCCTCTGGATGGCGACCACAGAAAAGAACCGAGAAAACAGAGGTGACGGGGCGGGAGCAGGCGACCTTCAGATCCCACCGACCCGCCTGCAAGGTCACAGAAGCCAGGCCAGTGTGCCTCCGTGTTTGAGTGTCAACCTATGAACCAGGAGGTCAAGGTTCGACTCCCAGTCAAGCTACAGGCCTGGAGCTGTAGGCTCGGTCCCCTGTGGAGATGTGCAGGAGGCAGCCGATCCATGATTCTCTCTCATAGTTTTCGTTTCTATTTCTCTCCCTCTCTCTTCCTCTCTGAAATCAATAATATGTATATATTTAAAGGCCACAGAACACCTGGCTGCAGTGCCATACCCCCATGTTTGAAAAGGATGGCACCTTCCCCCCGGACCATGGCCTGACCTCAGCTGTGCACCCTCCATCGCCCCACCTGGGACCAGGGCCTTGGCCTTGAGCCAGGGTACCTCCGCAGGCAGGTTCGGTGGATGCTGCCATGTTTAGGTTGCACCTGGGCAATCTGGGAGGAAAGGTGTATGTGGCTTGGGGGTTGTGACCACGACCCCTGAGAGTCTGGCGTTCCCACTGCTTCCTGAGAGCATCCTCGGCAAGGCCACGGGCCGCTCCCCAGAGGGTGCTCCTGGGTGTCTCCTGCTGCCAGGCAATGGGTCACGAGCTCTCAGCTGATGGGTCATCCAGGGTTCAGACGCCAGTCATGTGGGGATGGCAGGACCTCGAGGGCTGGAGAAGAGGCACCAGCTGCCTGGGGATGAAAGGATGGACAGGGTGGAGGATGGTGTCATTTTAGCCTCATCCTGCCTCTGCCCGTGTACCCCAACCACCCCAAGAATCTGTTCTTACACCCCTAGAGATGAAGGACTCCACCTGCCCAGGTCCTGCTGGCCCTCCAGATGCGTACCCTCCCCCATGCCTGACTCCCAGCCTCCCGTCTCACACATCTCACACCCCAGCCTCCTCTCCAGGGCACCCTCCTGCTCCATCTCCTCCTGCTTCATCTCCCCGCACACCCTCATGCTGCTGGCTGTGGTGACCACTTCTGGGGATTGGGGTCTGCCATGGAGAATCCTGGTGAGTTGGGCCATTAGGGAGGGAGACGCAAAAAACACACATTCAGTTCAGCCCCAACCTAGGTCTCCTAATAATCAGACAAAGCCTCAAACCCAGTCCCGACCCATGTCCCTCTGAGCCCTGACGGCAGACCAGCCACAGACGGAGACTCGACTCCAGCGAGACACTGTCTGTCAACCTGGGTGATGGTCGGACCCTGACCCAGTCTGGCCCTAAGGCCTGAGCCTGACCCTGATGCAGGCCTGGACCTAAGGCCTGGCCCTGACCCTGACCCTGACCCCAGCCTGGACCTGAGGCCTAGCCCTGACCTTGACTCCAGCCTGGGGCTGGCCCTGAACCCAAATGAATGCTTATAAGCCTTGATCTTGGCCACTCATCCTGACTCCAAAAATGAACACTTTCCCAAGTCACAGCCTAAATCCTGACCGCAGACTAAGCCATCATCCTAACTCCAGAATAAACCATCTCTGACACATCTCTACACGCTGAGCCCTACCCCAACCCTAGATAGTCTCGACCCTGACCCCGGACGGAATCCTGATCCTGGCTCAAGCTTGAGGCCTGATCTCAACCCCAGCCACAGCCCTGACCTGAAGCCAACCCTCTCAGAAAGCAGTGCCTTTATTCCCGAGGACTGGACTGGACAGGCCCTGGCTGGCGCCTAGGAAGGGCTGGGTCCACAGGACCCGCGGGATCCACAGGACAGCCTCCGCCATGCGGCAGAAGAGCAGGGACCAGCGACCAGCATGCCCATTTCACAGGTGAAGAAACCGATTCTCAGGGAGGCTTAACTCGTTTCCCATGGCTGCAATAAACAGAACTGAACCCAAAAAGCAGAAGCCACAGGGAGACAGTTTTCAGAAAAAATTTTCCGAAGTCGGCAGGGTAAGGACAGAGCAGGCCTGGCGCAGAGTAGGAACTCCACATGGCTGCGGTGAGCCGGCAGAGGCGGGTGACTGGCCGCAGAGAGGCCCCAGGAAGCGGCGGAAGGGCCCCTGGCCTCAGTGGGCCCGCCAGCCCCAAGATGGCCAGGGCCTTCGTGCCTCATTCAGGTGCCCTGAGCCCTTCCCCCAGCCCAGCTGCCAGACCTGCAAGGACTCTGAGTCCAGTCACCCGAAGCAGGAGAGGCCCGGCCCAGCCAGGTGGGGCCAGAGCTCCGCCCACCTGCTCAGGCCCCTCTCCCCCCTCCGCATTGTGGGGACCAGGCCTAGCCCGGAGAGGAAGCCACCTTGCCAACCTGGCATTCGGCCGTCTCTCTGGGGCAGTGCTGGGCTCGCGGTCCCAGGGCGAGTCCTCGCTCTGTCCCAGGCTCAGAAGCACCGATCCAGGCCTGAGGAGGACTCGCCACCATTTCCCAAATGCCTTCTTCAGACCTTGGACACCAAGACCCCGAGAGGCTAAGAGGCCTGCCTTGGGTGGCACAGCCAGGCTGGGGCACATCAAGATGCAGACCCCAGCCCCTGGCACCTGCCCCGCTCTGGCACAGCCCCACATCTGCCCCAGGTGGGCTGGAGGATGGTGGGGAGACCTGGTGCCAGGCAGCAGAGGCTGGGGTGGGAGACTGGATGGCCCCTTGCACCACCGCCCCCCCAGGCTCCCCAGCCTGGCTCCATCCACCCGGCTGCCCAGCTGCCGGCACATCCGCCCAGGCCCAGACATCAATCCACACCAGGGCCCTTGCTCCCTCTTTCTTTGCTGCCCTCCTCTTCCCTCCCCAACTCGAGTCTTTTTTTTTTTTTCTTCTTCTCCTCTCTCTCTTCCAACATGTCATTACAGTAGAAACAAAAAGCGCGGGGACAATGCGGGCATTGATGGCAGCCCCCTCCCGCCCCCTCCCCCCGCGGTGCGTGCCAGCACTCTTTCCACCCGCCCAGGGCTGGAACCTCTGCCAAAGGAGCCGTGCTAATAAACAAGAGGAACCAGATAAACCAGGAACACAATAGAGGGATTTGTTGCACTTAGAATGGTGGGAACAATGTCAACGTCGCGCGCAGCTGCTTCTGAGCCCCCACCCCACCAAGCCCTGCCAAGCAGCCCCTCGCCCCCAGCCCCTCTGATTTATGAAAGGTCAGAGGGCATCATGGCTACAGGGCCCCTTCCTTGCATCCCTCCTTAACCCTTCGGACACAATGGTGCCTTCTCTGGCGAGTGGGGGCGGGTGTCCTGCACAGCACTTCCTGGAGCATCCTGGGGTCGCTGATGGGGGCGCAGAGGGAGGAGTGGGCTCCCAGACGCCTCGGGCCAGGGGCTGCCTCTGGATCGAGGGCCTCCGTGCAGGTGGCACCTCCTTAAAGACTCCCACGGGTGTGGCCGGAGCCCACGGTTGGGTCGACGCAGGCTGCTGCCCTAGCTGTGCTTTCCGGCCAAAGAGATTCGCTGGTGCCCTGGGGATGCTGAGTCCCTTGCTGGGTGCTGGGGTGTGAGGATGAGCGAGACACGGTCCCGAATTCGGGGGAGCACAGGCGACGGGTGTGTGGGAGCCCCGGGAAGTGGGCCTGACACTGCTGGTCTGGGCAGGTACAGGGAGGGCTCCCAGAGAGGGTTCTGGGAGGAGGTGATACTTGCGCTGAGGAAGCAGCACCAGCAAAAGCAGGACAGTTCCCAGCAGGAGGTCAGAGAGCAGATGCCCCTGCTTCCCTCTTTTCTCCATCAGTAAAATGAGGTAATAAAAGTGCCTGTCTCGCCCTCCCGGTTCGGCTCAGTGGAAAGAGCATCGGCCTGTGGACTGAAGGGCCTCGGGTTCGATTTGCTCAGGCACATGCCCGGGTGGTGGGCTCGATCTCCAGTAGGGGGCTTGCAGGAGGCAGCCGATCCATAATTCTCTCTCATCTATTGATGTTTCTATCTCTCTCTCCTTCTCCCTTCCTCTCTGAAATCAATAAAAATATTTTTAATTAATAATATTAAAATAAAAGTTCCTGTCTCACAGGGCACTTGGGAAGATTAATGACACTAATGAGGTACTTAGTGCAGAGCCTGGCACACGGTGAGGTTCGCAGGTGTGCCTGTCACTATTGTTGTGGATGCTATGGAGGGCGGAGACCACAGCCTCCATAGTCGGGGTGGCTGGGCTGGGTCTCCCCTGGGGTCACACAGCCAGGATGCTCACCCAGGGCCCCGTACCCCACATCCAGGAATATTCCCTGCCGCCTCAATTGCTCTAAGATAGACACCCAAATCAAGCAATCTGGGGTTGAGGGTCAGAGAAGTGCTAAATGACCTAATCCAGAAATCAATAAATCAATAAATTGCATGGAATCGTCTTTAGTCCTCTCACGGTTAAGCCTAAACTAGCAGAAGAAAAATGCATAGGAAAGTCTCCAGCTCAACTAGCTCTCCCCGCTGCTGAGCAGGGAGCTCTTGACAACACGCTGACCCCTCCTGATTCCCATAAACCATCTCACCAATCCCACTGGGGTGCGGTCCCTTCTGTGAGCACCCACTCTTTCTCCAACAGAGAGAAATGATAATAATCGCTAAACTCCAATCCTTTAGGAAATCCTATTAGCTCTATCTTCAAAAGACGTCCAGAATGTGCAGTCTCACTTCTATTCAACATTGTAATAAGGCAAGAAAATAAAATAAAAGGTATACAAATTGGAAAGGAAGAAAAAAACTATCTTTATTCACAAGCAACATAACCATCTATATAGAAAATCCTAAATAATCTACAAAAAAATCTACTAAAATATAAGTGAGCTTAGCAAGGTTTTAAGTAAATGTCTATATATTAGCAAAAACAATCAGAAAAAAATGTTTAAATTTTACATATCATTTAAAATAAAACCATAAAATATAAAATAGGGTAAATGTAAATAACAAATGTATGACATAAAGACACTAAATCCCTGCCCAGTGTGGCTCAGTGGGTTGGAGCACCGGCCCGTCCACCAAAGGGTGGCAGGTTTGATTCCCCATAGGGCACATACCCAGGTTTTAGATTTGATCCCCAGTCGGGGTGCATGCAGGATGGTTTTCTCTCTCTCTCTCTCCCTTTTTCTCCCTAAAATCAATTTTTTAAAAAAAGGGTTTAAAGACACTAAAAAGGTGGAGAAGAAATGGCCTGACCCAAATAACTTCGCACATGGTGTTTTCACTAGATACTATAATGCTAAAGACAAAAATACTGCACACTGGGTGGCAGGGCTTAGCAGTTTCTAGACTATTTGCACGTACACTCAGTTTGGACAAATAGGTAAATATACTATTGACAACAAGAGCCAAGCTCCACACTGTCAAAGAAGTTACCAATATGCAATGGGGACCGCCTAGCATGAACCCTGTGCTGCTGGAGGCGGAGCTTAATTTCCCTCTCCTCCTTGAGAGCTAGACTTAGTGATTCACTTCTTTTTTCTTTTTTTTTTTAAATAATGAGGAAGTTATTTTTTAATATATTTTATTGATTTTTTTACAGAGAGGAAGGGAGAAGGATAGAGTTAGAAACATTGATGAGAGAGAAACATCGATCAGCCCGCAACCAAGGTACATGCCCTTGACCAGAATCACCTGGGACCTTGAGTCCGCAGGCCGACGCTCTATCCACTGAGCCATACCAGTTAGGGCAGTGATTCACTTCTGACAGAGAAGGAAAATAGGATCTTGACAGTGGAGGATGTGGCCCACATCACCTTAATCCAGTGATTAAGATTGACATTACCAATGATCATTCTTGACATCACCAATATCACATTAACATCATCAATATCACTATTATGTATCCCCTAACATGATGCAAAGAGTAGGACACCCCTCAAAACCCACACTTTCGGTCTAATACTGAGAAAATATGAGAAAAACCCACATTGAGGGATATCCTACAAAATGCCTGACAAGTACTCTTCAAAAATGTCAAGGTCATGAAACACAAGGAGAGATTACCTGAGGAACTGTCACAGAGGGAGGAGACGAAGACGGGACAACTAAAAGCGATGTGGTGTCTGGCTTGGATCCTGGAAAAAGCAAAGGACATTAAAGGAAGCCGGCTGAAGGATATACAGGGGCTCTTTGTACTGCCTTTACAATTCTTCTGTGGGTCCCAAGTTATTTCAAACTAAAAAGTAAAAAAGAAAGCCTATCAATTAATATAGCAAATACTTTGGAATAAATTGGACAAAAGATAAAACATTACTGAGAGAAAGTAACAATATAGATAGATGTAGAGATATACCATGTTCATGGATTGAAAGACTCAATATTGTTAAGATATCATTTCTCCCCAAATTGTTCTATGGATTTAATCCAACCCCAATAAGAATCCCGGAAATTAGCCCTAACCAGTTTGGCTCAGCAGATAGAGTGTCGGCCTGCGGACTCAAGGGTCCCAGGTTCGATTCCGGTCAAGGGCATGTACCTTGGTTGTGGGCACATCCCCAGTGGGGAGTGTGCAGGAGGCAGCTCTTCGATGTTTCTCTCTCATCGATGTTTCTAACACTCTATCCCTCTCCCTTCCTCTCTGTAAAAAATGAATAAAATATATATTTTTTTAAAAAAAGATCCTGGAAAGCTCTTTTGGCGAAACTGACAAGCTGATTCTAAAATGTATGTGGAGCCCTAACCGGTCTGACTCAGTAGATAGAGCGTCAGCCTGCAGACTAAAGGGTCCCAGGTTCCATTCTGGTCAATGAAGGGCATGTACCTTGGTTGCGTGCACATTCCCAATGGGGGGTATGCAGGAAGGAGATAGCTGATCAATGATTCTCTCTCATCGATGTTTCTAACTCTCTATCCCTCTCTCTTCCTCTCTGTAAAAAAAAAAAAAATCAATAAAATATATTAAAAATAAAATAAAATAAAATGTATGTGGAAATGCAAAGGATCTCAAAGAGTAAAAACAATTTTGAAAAGGAACAAAGATGGAGGGATGATATTGCCTGATCTCAAGACTTATTATCAGGATACAATAACCAACACAGCATGTAGCCCTAGCCGGTTTGGCTCAGTGGATAGAGTGTTGGTCTGCAGACTGAAAGGTCCCAGGTTCAATTCCAGCCAAAGGCATGTACCTCTGATGTAGGCTCAATTCTAGGCCCTGGTCAGGGTGTGTTAGAAGGCAACCAATCGATGCGTTTCTCTCACATCGATGTTTCTTTCTCTCTCTGCAATCACCCTTCCACTCTCTCTAAAAATCAATGGAAAA
Source organism: Murina feae (assembly GCA_004026665.1). Lineage (NCBI taxonomy): Eukaryota > Metazoa > Chordata > Mammalia > Chiroptera > Vespertilionidae > Murina > Murina feae. The sequence goes on from PVJC01002627.1 coordinate 18,686, forward strand.
ATATCATCAGGTGAGGATTAGCCAAAAAAAAAAAGACAATATGGTGTTAGCATAAAGAAAGACATATTGATCAGTGGAAAAATAGAGAGTCCAAGGATAGACCCACGCATATGGTCAACTGATTTTCAACAGAGGTGCAAAAGACCTGCCAACAGGAAAAGAAGTCTTTTCAACAAATGGTTCTCAAACAATTGAATAATCACATGCAAAAAATAAACAAAAAAAAAAACTTTGATCCTTATCTCACACAATATACCAAAAATAAAAAATAAAAATTGCTCCAAAGCAGATAAAATACCTGAATGTAAAATATAAAACTATACAAGTTTTAGAAGAAAATATAGGATAAAATCTTTGAGACCTTGGGGCAGAGATTTCCTAGCTATAACACTAAATGCACAACCAACAAAATATAAAATTGATAAATTGGACTTCATCAAAATTTTCCAATTTTGCTCTTCGAAAACATCATTAAAGAGAATGAAAAAACAAAAACAAAAACAAAAAAAAACAAGCCAAAGACTGAGAGGAAAATATTTTAAAATTTCATATCTAAGTAAAGGGCTGCAATCAGAATATATGAAGAGTTCTCAAAACTCAGTAATAAGAAAACAAACAACGCAGCTTCCTAAATGGGCATAAGACTGGAAGAGACCTTTCACCAAAGAAGGTACACAGATGGCAAAGGAGCACACACAGGGATGCTCAGGATGACTCACCATCAGAGAAATGCACACTAAAACCCTGCACCAGCCCTAACCAGTTTGGCTCAGTGATTAAAGGGTCGGCCTGCGGACTGAAGGTCCCAGGTTCGATTCCGGTCAAGGGCATGTACCTTGGTTGCGGGCACATCCCCAGTAGCGGGTGTGCAGGAGGCAGCTGATCGATGTTTCTCTCTCATCGATCTTTCTAACTTTCTATCCCTCTCTCTTCCTCTCTGTAAAAAATCAATAAAATATATTTAAAAAAATAATAAGAAGAAAATAAAACCCTGCACCTGAGACCCTGCACCTCCTAGGCGATAAAGTTCAGGACTGCCGTCGGGAGCTGTCCAGCCTGTGGGGAGGTGGAACTCTCAGACACCGCTGGTGGGGATGCACGTGATGCAACCATTTCGGAAATCGGTTTGACAGTTTTTCGAAAGTTAAGTACGTGTCCACCCACCGTACAATCCAGCTATTCCACTTGCAGGTACTTGCCTGCTGAACCACATCTTATAACAACGGAAATGATGACCCCTCCGGATTTCCCCAGGTGCTCCCTCTGCCTTGGTCCAAAAGTGATGTGGGGGGAGTAGAAGAGCTCATAAAATGCAAATGGTTTCACTAAAAGGGGGTGGGGGAGTCAGGGGGGAGCTGTGCACAGGTCTCTAAGGGACCGTGGGGACCTCACATCCCGCTGACAGGCCCGGCAGCCCGAGAGCACCTGTAACCCGCAATGTCCTCGGGCCAGAAACCCCCCTCTCTGTCACTCGGGCATTCATTCAGTCGTCGTCCATTATTCAGCAAGCACTTATGGGGAGCCTGCTGCATGCACCCCCATGCCAGGCTGGTAGGGAACAGGGTGCCTTGGCCACCTTCTCGAGACCAGATGCCCCTGGCGCTGGCTCTGCCATTTGCCCTCCGTTAGGACCACCGGGAGGGATTTTCTGCCCCCCTGCCCGGCCCTGTCTTGCAGGCCTGGAAGGGGCAGGGGTCTTGGTGGCATGGGGGCTGCTCCCCTTGGACCCCTCCCTTCTGTGCTCCAGAGCTGCCGGCTGCTATGGCCCCTACGGCCCCCGCCTCCTATGAGTAGGTCCTTCCTCTCTCTGCTCATCCTCACAAGTCAGGACTCTCGTCCCTGCAGCTGGATGCCCTCTCCTGTCCACCAGCCACTGCACTGCTGCCGTCCGTCCAGCCCCTGGGGTCGGCACTGTCACCAGCCTGCTCACCCTCTGCCTGCTGGCCTCCAGGAGGTGCCCCCACATGCATCCTGGGCGGTGCTGTCAGGAGAGGCAGTGAGGAAGGGGTGGGGGTGCAGAGAGACGTCCCTGCCGCCCAGGTGTTCGCATGCTCCCTGCAGGTGCCTGGGGCCAGTGCCCAGTGCTGCGTCCGTGTGTTAGAGCTCAAGGCTGGAGTCAGGCTCACGTCCTCACTCTGTGGCTCGCCCCTGATGACGCTGGGCACACCCCGGCCCTCTTGGCTCTATTCACTGGCGAAATGAAGCTCTTACAACCAGTAAAATCCAATTCCTTCCGAATGTCACCAGGCTGTGGTTTCCCAGAACAACCGGAGAAGGAGCAGGGCGCGCCCCGGGAGCTGGGACAGGGACCCCAAGTTGGCCCTGCCCTCTCCAGAGCACTTTATAATCAGGTGTCTCTTTCCACCTCGGTTCTGCCAGGGCAGACAGAGGCCCCCAGGGGCCCCCTCATGCAGAAGAGGAAGCTGGAGGTCAGGGAGGTGAGGACCGCCCTGGGACCACAGCATGAAGAGAAGTGACAGCGCTGGGACCACAGCTACACCCTCCTGGGCTCTGTCCCCTGCCTTCCTCCAGCCCTGCCCTGGGACAGGCCCTTTCTGGGGCTCTGTGTGGGGTGGGCAATGGGCCCAGCAGGACGGAGAAGCTGCTCCTCGCTCCCCTCCTCGACCCTCCCCAGAGCCTAGCTGACCTCCCACATTTGGACGGAGTGAGAGGGTTTCTGCTCTGGGTGGACAAGGCCAGACCTGCCTCGCTGTCGTCTGTAGTCTCACGTGGGCCAAGGTGCCCGTCCTGACCCTGTGCTGCCTACTCAGTGCTGAGAGGACGGCGGGGGGAGGGTGTCTGTGGTCAGTGTCCTGTTGTCACTCTGGCGCAGTGACCCCAGGTCCCCAGGGTGGATGCAGGCTGCGCAGCCCCTGCCTTCTCTCCCTAGACCTGCACATCTCAGCCCACTGGTGTCAGGGCAGGAGGAACATCTCTGAAAAACAACCCTTTGAGGACTAACACTGTTGTACAGCACAATAAAAATTAATTCCTAAAAGCTGACCATGCTCAGGGAAACGGCAGCGCTGTCCAACTGTTTCACGTTTCTAAGGTCTGCACTTGACTATAGCCTGCACGCACTCCTCCAGGGAAGGCACCAGCCTGTAGATGCCTCCCATCCCCACTTTGCCTGACAACCCTCACCTGCCACCTACACAGACCTAGCGGTCACCCATTCCATCCTGGCGTCCCCTGGGTGGGACCCCTCCTCTGGGCTCCCCTCTGCCAACCACGAGTGGAAGCAGGTGTCCCGCCTGGCCCTGTCATCAGCTCCGCATACAAATGAACATATGCAAGCGACTCAGAACCCCTCCTATTCTGTCCTGCGGACAGTGGTTCTCGCTCTTAGAGACCTTTTTATTTTTAATGCAAGACTTTTCTCCCTTCACCACAACCACCTAGGAAGCGCCTGTCAGCCTCATTTGTCAAAAATGGAGATTTAAAACACGAAGGGACTCGCCCACGGCCACGCACCCGGTGAGTGTCAGAGTCAGGGCTCCGGCCAGTTCTGCCGGCCTCTGGGGCTCTGATGACCAGTATTTGCTGGCTGATGGTGATGGCCTACCAAGCAGGCGATCATGGCCTGACAAGGTTCCATTTCTAACAAGAGCAATAAAGGTGGTGAAGAAGTGGAACTGTAAAGCTAAACGCTAAACACAACAAAAGTATAGACATATAACTATGTATGCACCAAATAACAGCATCAACAACCATACAGCAGACACTACATGAGACTCACGGAGAAACTGCTTCTCTCAGCCCTGACAGATCGAGGGCGCACCAGTGAGAACCTGGAAGTTTGCTGATGGGGGTGTAAATCCCGGTGCTCATGTATGCACATGCTCAGATGCACCCCAAACACCCATCCATCCTCCATCTAGGGACGATCTGGTCTGCTGCGCATTGAGCTGCAAATGTACAGACAGACACGTTCAGATGGACCGGGAGCTGCGCACAGGTGGGGGTAGAAGTGGGAAAACGTTTACACCAGACTGTTCCCGCTTTCAGGACAATGGGGCCGGGAACTCTGCTTTCTTCCTCTTGTTTCTCCCTATTTTCTAACTTGTCTACAAAGCTGAATGTATCTCACGTATGTTTGTGTTGTTTTGTTTTTGTTTGTTTTTTGACGTTGTTTTGTAGGTGGAGGGCACGTAGGGTCTGGTCAGCTGAAGGTACTAATGTATGTAACACAGACCTCAGTGAACCGCCTCCGCCTCTCCCCACAGGAGAAGCCGGGAGGACACAGTAAGAAGACAGCTCCAGGCACACGGGGAGCCCTGCGAACGTAGGGGCTGGCATTGCCCCCAGCTTCCGGCATCTCTCACTCCAGCCACTGCCCGATCAGTTCCCAGATCTCTCCTCCTCTTCGCTCCCCTCCTCGGCCCTGTCCCAGCACAGGCCCCACCATCTTGCGCAGGATGAACACCTCGGCCTCCTAACCGGCCTCCCAGCCTGTCTCTTCCAGTTGCTTCGCTGCCTCTCCCCTGATGCTTTGAGAGTGAACTTTTAAAAGAAAGTCTGGGTGACCGAATGATTGACTGTGGGTGGTGGGCACACAGACAGATCTTGTAACATAGAACCTACACCTGAAACCTGTCTGGTCCTATTAACCAATGTCACCCCAATACTTTTCAATTTTAAAAAAGTCTGACCGTGTCACCAGCCCCCCTCTCCTTCTTAAAATTTGTCCAAGGCTCCCCATTGTCCTCGAGATAAAATCCCCTGCCACCCTTTCTAGTGTCACTGTGGCTCTCCCCTGCTTTCTGGACCTTAAGTCCAAAATATTGTGCACATCTTGCATCCAAATATTGTGCATTTCCCAAATCCTTCCTATGCTGTCCTTTCTCTGTGCCTTTGCTCATGCATCTCCTTTTACTTTAATTACCATTAGGCTGCTTTTCTCTCTGTTCAAATCCTTCTTCCCCTTTAAGGTTTGGCCCAAATGTCACCTCCACTGGGAAGCCTTCCTTGATTGCCCCAGACACGGCTCCCGTTACTGAGCACCCTCAGCCGCTGGCTCGTAGAATCATTTCAGGAGATCTGCAGGTCTCAGACAGACCCCACTTCATACTGAGCATACGAAAACACGCCCTCGTCACATACTAAATATACTCATTTGGCTAAAAACAAATTTTAAAGGGTTTTTGTGATTTTTTTCATTTGGAAATTTTGATTAATTTCTGTTCTGCTGTTTTCGTCACATACTTTGAAACTGGTGCTTTTCTCTTGAGCTCTCAAATTATTTTCTGGACAATAAAAAGCCTCTAGGCCCTGAGGCTCCCCTGCCCGAGGTTAGGAAGACCCGCCTGGTGTGTGGCCACCTGACGCTGACCAAGCTGGGTGCAGAGAATTGGGCATTTATCTACTGGTCTCCTCCTCAGGACCATGAACCTCAAGGTCAAGGGAAGTGCCTGGTCCACTCTATGTCTCTGGTGGCAGCAGACGCCGGCATGGAGTAGGCACTCGGCACCGACCATGGGATGAATACATTCACAAATTCCTCTAAAGTCTGTCTTTCGCCTCTATGATCCCAATATCATACCACACGGGTTTATTTCCGTGTGTGTCCCTGCGTCTCTGGAAGACATTTCTGTAATTTATATCTGTTCTCTACGAAGAGCTGTGCCGTGCCTCCTTGTAGGAGTGGCCCACGTGTGTGCTGCCGAGAGCCCACTATGTGCCCATGTGTTACCTGCCCTGAGCCTCATGACAACTCCATGACGTAGATCCTAGTGTCCCTGTAGACAGAGAAGGCAACTGAGGCTCAGAGCAGGGAGCTAGCTTGCAAATCAGAGGTTGCAAAGTGAGGGGTGAGCTCAGAACTGTCCGACTCCCAGTCCCCTGGCCTCCCTCCCTCGCAGCCCTCCTCACCGGCCATAGGCCCCTGTCAGCCATCACCCCTCACTCCCCTTGTCCATTGCTCTGCTTCCAGGCAAGACATGCACCCACCTCCACCCACACACTCCATCCGCCAGCAGTGGGGCTGTCTCAACACCATCACGCCGTTCAGTCCCAGACGTGTTTCCAAGCACCTACTATGTGCCAAGCACTATGTGAGAACGAGAGCTGAAATAATGAATGCCAAGGTCACCAGGCGATGAGCTCCTTGAGATCAGAGACCCAGCTCGGAGCGGACACAGTGAGACCTTGCCACTCACCCTTCACTGTGAAGACGTTGGAGAATGTCGCATTCAAGCACCCACCTCCTCTACCAAGCCTGGGCTTCCCTACCTCTCACCCACATTGAGTCTGTCCCTCTGGCCTTGGGGCACCAGCCACCCTAGACCCCTACACCTGCCTTCCTCCTCCCAGGGGCTCAAGGTCAGAGGCTCAACACGCTCATGGGAGGTAAGGTCCCAAGGCGACCCACCGACTAAACCCCCATATTTGTAGAGCAACTCTATGGTTTGCAAAAGGCTCCAGCTCCGTCCAATAGATCCTCCCAACCCTACTCAGGACAAGGAATTCTCCAGTCCACTCCGCTCCTAGAGGGGGAGTTGGGGCCAGGCCCCAGGCCAGCCCCCAGGTGTCCAGACTCTAGCCCAGCAGAGGGGCCCGCAGGCTCGGCCCGCTTCTCACGGCCTCAGATGAACACCTCTTTCGAAGCCTCCGCTCCCTGTCTGGGCCATAAGGTCCCATCAGGCTTCAACACGCCCAGGACAACCCTGGTGAGGAAGGCTGGCTGGGCGACCGAGGAAATTGAGGCCAGAGCTTCGCAGCGCTCCCCAGCGCCCGTCCTCTGTCCCTGCCCTGGCTGTCAGGGGAAGGCACCACGTCCTGCAGGACCAGCAGGAGGAGTCACCAGGCGTGGAGATGGTGCTGGCACCACAGAGTCTGGGGCCAGGACGCTCACCCCCGCTGACACCACGGCCCAGGAGGAGCACTGACAGGTTCCTCTGAGGGCCCTGGAGGGTGGGCTGCCAGGCCAGACTCCATCCCACAGCCAAAGGCGAACACAGTGCCTCCAGCCCAAGGGCCCTGGAAGCCACCCAGACCTCCAAGCATAATCACAATGAAAATAACAACAGCGCCCGTTGGTTAGCCAGTGCGTCAGGGCCTTACACCT
>PVJC01002627.1:25851-51406 GCA_004026665.1 Murina feae
GCAACCCCCCCCACCCTCCCCACCCCCTGCGGCGGGCAGCGCCCTGGCAGTGGGCTGAGAGGCGCATGGCTGATTGGGTAGGTGGATCCCCTCTGGGGCCTCAGCCTGCACATCCTGAAAACCAGGAACCTGACCTCGAGTTTCTCCAAGGCCCTTCCTTAGGCTGGGACGTTCATGATGTCTCCAGAAGCCCACTGGACCTCGTGCCCTCGCCAATGGCCTGGCTGAGCTCTTGGTGGCTGCGTGCCCCAGCGCCCCGCCCCCCACGTGTAGGCAGCAGGCAGTGCCTATGTCCTCTGGCAGGAATGGCTCACCTGGAACCTGGCCACTGGACCTTGGACAGAGGGCACCCCTGGGGGGCCAGCTGGCCCTCCACAGCACCAGCCTCAGGGCCGTCCCCACAGGGAACACTAAGGACCCCAGGCAAAGATGGGGGCAGACGGGGGTGCCCAGAAGAGCAGGCCAGGGGCCCGCCCTGACAGGCCCACAGCCTGGGCCGGGCTCCAGGCCTCGGGGGGAGACAGGTACACGGGGGTGGCAGTTGCAGACATCCTGGGGAAGAGGGAAGACGGAGGGAGGAGACCTTGGTGAGGGAGTGGCAGGAGAGGGCTCTCCGTCCTGAGTGGGGACAGGGCCACGCTGGTGCTGAAACGCAGGACTCCGGTCCTGGGCCGTGGGCCCATCCGCCGGGCAGGCTCCTGTTACCAGCAGGACCCATGCCCTTCCTTTGACATCTCTGCCTCAGGCCTCTCCCTCCCCTTCACCCCCCTGCCCCACACGCACACTCTCCCTCTCACTCCCTCTCTCATGCATTCCTCTGGGAGCTGATCAGGGCTTGAATGACACCCCAGATGACTCTTTGCTATTAATTCCCACACACAGAATGGGGCCCTTGTTCTCCTCTCCCGGAGGGATAGCCGTGGCCAAAGCCATCCCAAGAGTTCCTGCCTTAACCCTTCTCCTGGCTGCTCCCAGCGTGTCCCACACCAGGGCCCTGGGGCCCGCAGTGCGTGGGTGCGGAGAGGGGCCTGGAAGAAAGAGGCTCTTCCCCGCTGGAGCTTCCAGGATAATGTCCCCGGGTGGGCGAGCCAGCAGGTTCCTCACTTGAGGCTCTCGCTGCCGGGCCCTGTGGCCCCCAGGGAGGCTCCTTCCAAGGGGAGCCCTTGACCCCGCCCTGGCCCTAAAGGGTTAATAGGATTGAAGGCCCAACCACCGGTCCTGGCAGGTCAGGGAGGAAAGACAAGAGGGGACTCTGAGTCTGGAGGACAGAGGAGGTGCTGGTCTGTGGGTCTCCTTTGCCCCGTCCCCACCCGACACAGAGCCATGGAACACAGGGAGAGGGGCCTCAGAAGCAGCAGCAGCTAAGCTGGGGCTAGGATGGGTGCAGGGCACAGGCCTCGGACAGCAGCAGGGTGACTGGGCATGGCTGTGGCCCAGACCAGGTGGCCTGGGGAGAAGCAAGCTGGAGCCTGGGCTGGAGCCAGTGCGTGGCCCTGACGGCCGGTCTCGAGGCAGGCGCAGCGCCCTCAGCCCTGGGAGCCCGCCTGCAATCCTTTGATCCTTTGCACAAACCTTGGTTTCTCTAAATTGTCACCTCTCCCCATCCCCATTGTCCTCCCAGGACTACCACCCCCCACAGTCCGCCCACATTTCCAGGTTGGCAGGGACAGGGCAGGGCAGGGGATGGGGCACAGAGATACAGCAATGCAGGGTGGGGAGGGCAGGGACAGGGGCTAGAGAAGGGAGAGCAGAAAGGAGGGCCAGCAAGGGAAGGATGACCCCTGTGGGGTGAAAACTGCCAAGCCTCCCGGAGAGAGGGGGCTGCAGGCAGTAGGAGAGGAAGGGGAAGCCATGCGAGAGAGAAGGAAATCAAAGCCCAGAGTAAAGCAAGGCCGAGGGCAAGAGGCAGTGACAGAAGAAAAAAGGAGAAAGCAGAGGCCAAAGGGAGAGGAGGAAGGAGGAAGGAGCAGGTCTGGCTGCACTCTCAGGGCCCCTCCAAGCTCCTCTGGGTGCTGGCAGTTCCTGCGGCCCCACACTGTTCCCTGCTCCCCACACAGCTCCCTGCTCAGGACACAGCCGTGAGGAGGGCACCACGGGGCACAGAGGGATGCCCGCCCCGGAGGAGGGGGTTTGAGTTTGGGGAGAGGGCCTAGAGACCATCTATCTATTCCAATAGTTCCTACACCAGCTGCATCACCATCTCAGTGGAGCTTTTAAAAACGGATTCCCACCCAAATGGAAGACGAGGAATGGGGGGGTCAGTGTTTACAGCGAGCTCCCCAGGGAGCAGCCGCCACACCAGGCTGGGGTCACACTGGCATGTGAGGGGGACGCTGGTGGCCACCTAAGGTCACAGGACAATCCCCTGCAGAGCTGGGCTCCCAGTGAGGTCCCAGCCCAGGGCAGCGTGGGTCAGCCCAGTGCCAGGCAAACAGGAAGGGCTCCAGTGGCAGTGGCCTCTCCCTTTCTCTCCATCCCTCAGCCTCGGGCCCAGCTCTCCAGGGGCTGCCAGGGCCATCGCCATCCGGAGGCCAACAAATCAAATCACGGAGAAGAAGGCATTGAGCCAGGATGGGATTTCTGTCCCCGTTCCCCGCCCCCGTCCCCCTAGTGCCAAGGCCTGGGGCTGCAAGCTCTAGCCAGAGATGGGGGTGGAGGGTGGGTCCGGAGGGAGGAGGAGAAGACCCGGGCGCTTCCTGTCCCCGCCCCCCCCCCCACAACCTGCCCTTTCCCTGCAGTCTTCTGGGGCTCAGGGCTGGGCCTGGTGGGGGGGAAGGTAGGGGTGGGGTGGAGGCGGGCAGTGGTATCTGAAGTTGACAGATCTGCCCGTCCTTCCTGCCTGCTGGAGGAAGAGGTGGAGCTGGCTGGGGAGCTGGCTCAGATCCCCCAACGCCTCCTCCACCTGCCCCGGGTCCTCAGGTGCCTGGTGTCCTATTAAACTTAGCCTGTCCCTCCAGGGCCCCTAGTTCCAAAAGAGTGAAGAGAACACGAGAATCAAGATGCTGCCTCCATCACATGAGACCTGGACAAGTCCCCAGTCTCTCAGGGCAGCCTCCCTGCCGGCTGTCATCACCTCTCCAGGCCCCACGGCCCTCCCCACCCAGCCTCCCCACCTGCGACACTTACTCACACATTCATTTGTGGGCCAACTCTGCTGTGCCAGGCACTCAGCTCATCGCCAAGGACTCATGAGCGAGACATCCTTGTGGGAAGACAGACATTGAAGTCTGAATTTCACAGTAATATATGTATAAGCAATACATCATGTCTATAAAATATGTAATATGTATTACATATGATGTATTACATAATATAGCATCATGATATGTGAGTGTATAAATGTAACATATAAGATGTGTTTATCGTATACCACAGCACGGTATAGTATAATGAGTAACCTCACAATCAATCTGTAATCCCAAGTGGCAGCGAAGCAAAGGGGGGGTGCTTCTGAGAGCAACTAATTCTGGAGGCCTGGGAGGCGTCTCTGTGGCCATGACCTTTAGGCTGAGCCCAGCAGAGGAACCAAGGAGCTGATGTTGGAAGACAGCACGGGAGGCTCGGAGGAGGCCGAAGGCGCTGCCTGGGTTTAAGGAGCTGGAAGGCGGACGCTCTGGCTGGAGGCCTGGCTGAGCAGGCGGGTCGGGCCCAGCCCGTCTGAGGACTGGGGACCGCCTTGAGAAGGAAGCTTGTAGTGGCTCCATCTGCGACGGGGAGTTTTCTGCGCATCTGTGCCCCTAGAACAAGTGGCGAAGGGCTGACTGTGGGGAGTGGACGTGTAGGTACTGACCCCAAAGAGCCCCCGTCCAGGCCAGGGACAGGCTCTGGGGAGAGAAGTGGGCAGGGCTTTCAGTGGGTGCCGCCCTGGTCAGTGGGGTTCAACAAGCACTTTGGGGCGAGCAGCTGCTTCAGGGAGACAAAGCCAGATGTAGGCCTGTCCCACACCCCTCAGCCCCGAGAGTAAAAGACCCCTCAGGGGCTGGGTGAAAAAGCCGAAGGATTAAGAAGCACCAATTGGTAGTTACAAAATAGTCTAAGGTCCAGACTAGGGAACGTAGCCAATAACATGGTACTAACTGTGCACGGTGCCAGGTGAGTACTCAGTATCGAACCATGGGGTGGGGGGGTCGAATACAAAATCATATTGAATGTCAACTATAATTGAAAGATGAAATTCAAAAATAAAGAACGCCATCTGGGGAGAGGTCAGGAGTGGGGCCGAGGAGGTCAGTGCGGGGGGGGGGGGGGGGGGGGGGGGGGGGAGCGCGGGAGACATCTGTAATACTTTCAATGATAAATATAAACAAAGAAAAATAAAGAACACCTAGAGGTCTCAGAGGCCAACTCCCTCACAATGAAGGAATGAACAATCCCAGAGAGGGTGGCTGACTTCCCCAAGGTCACACAGCAAGAATTGGCAGAGTCAGGAGCAGCTCTTCCCACTGCACCTGCCAAAGCCAGGACTCTGCCTCCAGGCTCTAGCCCCAAACAGGAGACATTCAAACTCGGAAGTCTCCACTTGCCACCTGCTCGGGCAGCAAGACAATGCTCACGCCTGGCAGCACCCAGACTTGTGAGCACACCCAGGCCTGTGCTGAGTCCTTGCTCTTGTCCAAGTCAGTACAACTCTTCCCCCTGGAAGGGAAGAGCTTTCCCCAGGTGCTGTCACATCAGGGCATTATTATGCCGATGTGGAGGCCACCTTCCCGGATGACGCTGGACATCGAGCTGCAGTTGGAAAGGCTGAGAGGCAATGACTATGTCTGCCTTTTGTCCCAGGCCCTATGCTAAGTACTTACTATTTCGGGGGGCGGGGCAGGAGTTTCCATCTTTGTGCCATTCCTACGAGATAGGATTGTCATCCCCGTTTTAAAAATGAGAACATTGAAGCGCAGGAAAATTACCCGCTGGCCCAATCCCAGCCCTGGCGACTGGGGTGGAGGCCGGATTTGAACCCTAGTCTCTCTGGCTCCAGATTTCAGGCTGGTCATCACTCCTCTCCCTTTTTCATTATAAAGTGAGGTCCATCAAAGGATAAAGTAACCTTATTATGGGGAGGCCCCTCCGAGCTTGGAAAATACTAAAATCCCACAGGATCACCCATTTTCACTTGGAGGGGACAGAGGTAGCCTAGGAACAGCAGGGGTGCACCCACAATGCCATCTTCAAATGGGCATCTGGTCATGCCCAGCAAGGCCCCTGCCCTGCCCTCGGCACCCCACCCCCAGGCTGCCCAGCTGCCTTCGCGTGATGGAAAGACACAGGCTTCTCCTTAGCCACACACAGCTCACCCTGCGCCCACAGGAGCAGCCCCCGCGAGTCCCACCTGATAAAGGCCACCTCAGCCCTTCCCATCCTTTCTTCCCTCCACCTGCCCACTCTCTTTATCCTCACACATGACTGTTCCATGTTGCCTGTGAAGTGTGGGGGAATGTATGTATGAATGAATGAATGAATGAATGAATGAATGAATGAAAGAATGAATGAATGAATGAACGAACGAAGCAGCACCCAGCTGGGGGACAAGCTTCCTGAAGACAAGGTGAGTCTTCACCCCTCTTCATTAGCTCTCCGACAGCAGCGCTTTGCCTACGGTGGGTCCTCAAAAAACCTGGGTGCAAACAGTTGTGCCAGAGAACTCTGGTCCATGACCAAACAGTCATGTGACCCTAGTCGGCCCCCGTCCGCCCTTTCCCCTTCTGCTTTAGTTCAATGGTCCTGCCCCGGCTCTGCCGGCCCCAGGGAGCCACTGGGAGAGCATCCATGATGGCACCTGGGCAGGATCAGACACAATGACTCCTATCAAACCCAAGGTCAGTCGACAGCCACCCTCTGCAGGCAGGACCCCGAGATGCTAACAACAGCTGCCGTGTTTACTCACATTATCTGGTCTCACCACAACCCGGGAGGAAACTGAGACCCAGCGACACTAAGCCACTCGCCAGGAACATGCAGCTAGGAAGGGGGGTGCCAGGGTGCAAACCTGAAGCTGCCTCACTCGAGAGCACCACCCTCGCGGCCTGTGGATTCACTCGTTGGCGTCACTGTGCGCCTGTGCGCCAGACAACATGGAGGAAGTGGCACAGACCCAGTTCACAGGCACGAACTCCAGTGGGAGTGATGTCCGGCTGGGAAGGGGAGCGAGGCCAGGGGCAGGGAGGGCTCCCAGCCTCCGCCAGCAGGCAAGGCGTCCTGTGCACAGGGCTGGGCCTGCTGGGCTCGGCCGCACCTCGGCAGTGGGGAGAGCCACCGTGGCTGCAGCTTAGGTCAAGGCTGGGTGTGGGGGGTGGAGCTCCGTGCTGGGATTGTGGGGGACACGGAACTGAGGACAGTGTCCTAAGGGACGCCTCGCCCTCCTGGGGTCATAGCTCCTCAAGGGAACACTCCACCTTCTTGACTCTTGGGAGAGGGGAAAGGGGAGACAAAGGGACCAGAATGGGAGGAGGAAGAAGAGGAAGATGAGGAAGAGGAGGCGGAGGGGGAGGAGGGGATAAGGATTTTAAACGGATCCATTCATAACTGCAGTCCCTTAACTGCAGCCTTTAACACCATAGCAGGCCCTGCGTCTCTAAAAAGAAGAAGGGAAAGCAGTTCCCTAAACATATTTGCCCATAACTCTGTCTTCTCAAGAAAAGCAATCCAGGTCTGGGGAGCCCAGGGGCCTGAGGTACCACCTTGGAAACACTGGGCCAGGCGTCGGCCTCCTGTTGTGAACTATCCACGGGCTATCGAAGCCATTAGAGATGACCTAGGCGGTTCCGCATTTACAGACGGAAACTGCGGCCTAGAGAGGGAAGAAGGTACCCAGGCCACTCAGGGCCTCCGGAGTCCAGCTGGACTTGACCCCAGCCCATGGGCTCCAGCTGCCGTTCAGCCACGGGGGGCCTCGGCTGTGCCAGGGTCCTGGGCTTTCACACAGGTGTCTCCCCTCTGGCCTCAGCTCCAGGCCAGGCTCTGGCCTCCATCAGCCCACCCCGGCTCCTGGCCCAGAGCTCCTCATGGGTAGTACGTCCACAAACGTTCACCACCGCTTGAGTGATCCAGGGGAGACGCAACAAAGACTTCCCGGCAGCGGGTCTGGGCGACAGGAACCAGCAGTGCCCTTCTCTGAGAGCTTCTAAGAAGAGGGCAGAGGCCGCCGCCCCAGGCAGCTCTGGACACCAGCCCCAGCGCCCTGGTTCCTGGAAAGGGCGGGACTGGGAGGGGAAGGAAGACTCAGGCCCCCTCAGCTTGGACCAGAAACAGGGACAGGCTAGAGCCCCTGGGACAGGCCTCCACCTCCAGGAAGCCACGCCTGCCTGCTTCAGCCTCTCAGATCCTTTCATGCTGGGAACTCAGAGGGTAACTCAGCTCAGGGAAGACTCCCTGAGGGCATGCTGGGCCCAGAGGGGCTGAGACCCAGAGGAAGGCATGGCCCCGCCTTCAGGGGGTGCCCAGCAAGTGGAGACCCAGCCTGGATGCCAGGCTGTGCAAGGACAACGTGAGGCTCTGACCTCACCCCCGTGGGAAGGCGATAAGGGAAAAGAATTCCAGTTCCGGCCTGTTTGGCTCAGTGGATAGAGCGTCAGCCTGCGGACTGAAGGGTCCTGGTTTCAATTCCAGTCAAGGGCACAGGCCAGGGTTGCAGGCTTGATCCCCAGTGAAGGGCGTGCAGGAGGCAGCCAATCCATGATTCTCTCTCATCACTGATGTTTCTCTCTCCCTCTCCCTTCCTCTCTGAAATCAATAAAAATAATTATATATTTTAAAGAAACCCAACCACGGTGTCCAGGAGTGCATCTCTGAAGGGAGGGCCTCTGAGCTGGGTTGAAAGCAGGGACCAGGAGGAAGTGGTGAGCAGAGCAGGTGGGAAGGCTAGGGACGGGAAGGAGAGGACGGACCCTCAGTCTAGTGGCTATGGAGCTCAGTGGTCAGAGCCTGGGAGGTACTGTGGGTGTAGATCCACACCCTCTGATCATGAGCTGGGTGAGCTCAGGCTTGTCCTGAACCTCTCTGTGCCTCAGCTTCCCTCCTAGAAGGAATCCAATAGCAGCACCTACTCATGGGGTTGTTGAGAAGACCGAATGAGTCCGTGACAGGAGTGCTCAGAGCTGGGCCCGTACAGGGGGAGGCCCTAGAAGTAAGGGGTGCAGGCCGGGAGGCTCACCCATGAGGACGTGTCACACCCCGCCCAGGTCTGATGTTGGGAGCAACAGGCAGATGAGAAACTCCGAAGGCAGGCCCACGGTGGCTGCTCAGTAAACACGTGTGCACACAAAGGCTCTCCGCCCTCCTAGGACTAAACTGCTCTTTCCGGCGACCACGTGTTGAGTACTTAGGGCACCAAGCACCAAGCTAGGAGCACATGTGCGCATTCTTATTTAGGTCTCCACGTGGATAATTATAACATACGAAATACCAGCATTCCACATGCGCAAAAGCCGAGTCCTGCCCGAGGCCCTGTGCACACTAAGCAGCGTTTCCTCATCCAGGTCCAGCTCTTTCCTGCACCCAGCCAAGAAGAACGGGGCCTGAGCAGAGGGGGTGGGGGGAGCCTAGGAGACATCAGGAGCCCCCCGTGCTCCCACACACACACCCGGACTAAGTTTCTGTCCTGGTCACTGCACAGCCTCCCTGCCACACCCCAGCCCTGGGGTCCAGAGCCCCAGCCCCGCCCCTGTCCCTGACCATTTGGGGTCCTCAGTACTCAGAGGGCCAGGCGAGGTAAGTAAGGCCCCACGGGGAAGTGACCAGGCCTGCACCCCGTCTTCAGCCCGTCAGAATTCGCCAGTTTGCCATGGGATCCAGGTTTCAGGGTTTTTAAAAAACTCCACCCGATTCTAAAGTGCAACTGGTGTTAGGACCCGTGCTCTAGGCAGCGACGCAGAAGCTGGTCACAAACACGAAACCTCAGGCCCCACCTGGACCCAAAGAATGGGAGCCGGTGACACGCTGTTACTCGGAGAGGCACTGCGAGGCCAACCCTGTCCCACGGCCAGCGTGGGGGCGAGTGTCCCTCGGGGACCAGGGGGACTGGTGTGCGCTTGAGGTGCTGGGAGGGGCACAGGCCTGCGGGAACCAGGGAGAGGACAGACTGGGCCCCCGTCTCACCCACACGTGCCTGGAGATGGGAGCGTGCTTTCCTATGTCCCCCAACCAACCCTCAGCCCTGTCCTCTGAGGGGCTGGGAAGAGTGTCAGCCCACCTGGGAAACAGGCGGGAGCAGAGACATGGGTGACAAGCATCCCCCACCCCTGCACAGGCCCTGGCTCCCGTTTCCTCTGTGTCCTGGGAGGCAGGATGGCAGGAGGGTGACCACTGCCCCAGGTGACAGAGGAGGAAGGAGGGCGAGGACGGAGCCTTCCACAGCATGGCCAGGGCCCTGGGAAGAGGGCTCAGGGAGCTAAGGGGTTAAGGGTCACTGCTGACCGAAGCAGCTCTGCCAGGTGGGGCCAGCAGCGGGTTGACCTTTGATTGACAGAACTTCATTCCTTCCCCTCCTCTCAGGGGCTGGCTGAGTGAGTCTGGGACCAGGACCAGTAGCACCCGGGCTGGGCTCCAGGCAAATACTGCCGCCCCTGAAAGGCCTCCCCACCGGGAAGGGACACCTGAGTCCCCATCTCTCTGCTGGGGAGAGAGGGCAGGTCAGAGCCCACCTCTCCCCACAGCTCCCCAGGATGGCCAGAGTGGACGGGGTGCTGAGGGAAGGGTCCTGGCGAGCATCCTTGGGGAAGGGTCAGGAATGAGGGAGAAGGGACCCCTCCCACCGGTGCAGGGAAGGGAGCAGGTGGTGCTGGCCCACCTGGTGGTTCTGCCAAGGGCAGAGTCCTGCGGTCTTAATCCAGGACCCTGCTCCCCTCTCCAAACCTCCTGCTCTCCATGGGCCTTTACCCTCCCCTGCTAGAGAAAGCAGGGTCCCTGGGGCCTGGGGAAGGAGGGGATCCCAGTTGCCAGCATGGTGGGTGGGTGGAGAAAAATGTTCACAGCAGGGGGTCCCCACCCCCACAGCCCTGGGCATCTGACAACCCTCCCCCCTCACCCCCTCTTCAGGCCCACTGCCTCAGCCAGCACCTCTCAGCAGAAAGCACAGCACCGAGGAGAGAGGGAGAAACAGAAAGAAGGAAAAAGAGAGGCCCCTCTGTCCACCATGGCTTCTCCTCAGACCCAGAGCAAGCGCTGCCACCCCCACCCCCATCCTGGCACAGCTGGGAGGAGAAGGGGGGAGGCGCAGAGGGAGCTGTGGGACCCCACACCCAGCTTTCGACCCTGGGCCCTTGCCCTCCACAGCCACCCCTCCCTGCCCTGGGGGCGGGGGGGTCTCAGGACCGGATCGCAGACACAGCAGGGGCAGCGAGGCCCTGCCCTTGAAGAGGAGGAAC
Source organism: Murina feae (assembly GCA_004026665.1). Lineage (NCBI taxonomy): Eukaryota > Metazoa > Chordata > Mammalia > Chiroptera > Vespertilionidae > Murina > Murina feae. Next base: position 36,210 of record PVJC01002627.1, read on the forward strand.
CACGGGTGGAAAGATGAATGGGGACCCACCGGGAGGATCAAGAGATGCCAGGCAGGCGGGCAGCGGACGGGCAGCCGCAGCGTCGGAGACTGCTGGACAGCCGGACGACCAGCTGGATGCTCGGCCCTCGGCCCTCTGTCCATCCAGGGCGGCTCCTCTCTGGGCGGTTCTGAGGCCGGGCGGGCGCTGTTAAAAAGCTTTTTATGTGTGTGTGTGTTAATCACATGATTGCCGTTCACCTGTATTTCGAACAAAGACAGCTCACTGTTTCAAGGCCCCGAACAAGAGTCTGGGCACAGGGAAGAGAAGGGAGGCGGGGGGAGGAGGGTTGGCAGCGCTGGGGGTGGCGTCGAGGAAAACTGGGGGGAGATTGTCCAAGGCCGGCAAGGGAGAGAAAGAGAAAACCCTTATCAAACTCCTAATTCACTGGGCTCCGAGGCCCCAGACACACTGGCCCGATTGTCTGGCTGGTTGTGTGTGCGAGCATGTGTGTGTGTGTGTGTGTGTGTGTGTGTTCCAATGTCCGCTCCCCCCACCCCCAACATGCCTTCGCCTCGTGTGACTACCTCATTGTGTCCCACTGCCCACCCCCGCCACCCCCTTGGCCTTTCCCGAGAAGGAGGCCTTGCCTAGACCCCCTTCCCAGCCCCACTCCAGACAGGACTCCCCTGGGGTGGCCTGGGCCCCTGCCCAGCTGCTGAGCTTTGAACCATACCTGGTCCCCAGTGCGGCCCGGCTCCATCGGCCCCTCCACGCACACCCAGGCCTCGGCCTCCACACCCACCCATGGAGAAGAGGCAGGGATGTGCTTTGGAAGAGAGGCCTAGGAAAGAGGAGAGAAAGGGGAGCCATGAGTGGTGAAATGGAGGGTCACCCAGCTGGGCAAAGCGGAGGAAGAGAGGGGCTGGGAGCGGGAGGGGGGACTTCATGATAACCAGAGACTCCCGTACTACGAGAGTGGGAGCCGGGTGTGAAGAAATTGGGGCCCAGGAAGTGGGGCCCGGAAGCCTCTCAGACCTGCTTGAAGAGCCCCCTCAGCCCGGAGCCCAGCCCACCGGGAACCTCAGTCCTCCTGTCCACCTTGAGCCCCACTGTTATGGGCCTGGGTGTCCGATGAGAAGGGCCCAGGGGTCAAGCCGGGCCATCTGCACTGGCAGGTGTGGAGCTGCCCACGGCCTAGTAAGTACAGACCTGGATCCCTGGAGGAAGTTGAGGCAGAGAGGGTGGCCAGGTGGGGCGGAGGCGGAGAGACAGCTGGGAAGCAGGCCTGCCCGCAGGTGCCCCAGAAGACGTCCTCAGGAAGCAGCCCCAGCCAGCCACCCTCACACAGCAACAGAGCCCTCCCCTGCCTGCCCATCCCTCCTCAGTGTTTTGCTCCTTGCCCATCCTACCACCTGAGGCTCGGAGCCTGGGGGGGTCACAGTCGGGCCCACTCTTCCTCCAAGCGCATTCCCTGACTTTCCTGGCCTGACTACCCCCTCCCAACCCGAGCTCAGACCCCAAGGTGGGCCTAGGGCAGCAGCGCAGGGAGCTGGGGTGGGGGGGCCTGGCGGAGGAGCCCTGAGTGTTGGGGATGAAGGAAAGCGCTGGAGGCTCCACCTTCTGCCCTTCCCTCCCTCCCCTCCCCCTCCCCCTCCCCCTCTCCCCCTCCTTCCTTCCCCAGCCCTCGGCGGCAGCTCAGTGCTCAGTCAGTCTCAGGCTGTCCGGCCAGGGTGGTTGGTGGTGAGGATTCAGGCTCCGTCCCGACGAGGCCGTGGCCTGAGGCTCAGGGCCCCCCAGCCCCTCCCTCCCAGCCCACCAGCGTCAACCCCCAGCTCCGAGCTGGACCGCACACCTTGGGACACGGTTTTCCACTTCCTGAGGACGAGCCCCAGGCTGGAGGACAGGTCCGAGGAGGTGAGTGAGTGCGCAGCCCGCTCCTCCCTCCCGCGGCCCAGGCCTGGGACCCTGCAGTGAGTCTGGGGGAGAGAGGCTGCCCCCACCTGCCCCCACCCTGCTGCTCCGGACTCCGTCGGGGCGGCGGAGGGAAGAAGGAAAGGTGAGGGAAAAGGTGGGAAATTCCAGGAGCCAGGATTAGAGCCGAATAAAGAGTCCGTTTTTCTTCCTTTCCATCAACAAACCTCCACCCAAAAGGAGGTTTTAAAAAATCCCAAACCCACCCACACCAAGAGACGGTTGGGACCAGGTGGCGGGAGACGTGGAGGCAGGAGCGAGGAGGCCGAGCGGGTCTGGCATGTGCGCGCGCCCCGGGGCCGCAGCGGGTTTAGGGGAGCAGGGCGGGCGCCACCTCGGGCTGTGCGCGTCGCGTCCCGGCCGCCGTCGGGGCTGCGCGCGGCCGCTCCATCGCGCACTCCCTCCCGTCCAGGTGAGCGTGGGACTCTTCGCGAGGACGCCGGCGGCGGGCCCCGGGGAGGCGGCCGAGGCGGCGGCGGCCGGGGGCGACATGGCGGAGGAGCAGGACCTCTCCGAGGTGGAGCTGAGCCCCGTGGGCTCCGAGGAGCCCCGCTGCCTGTCCCCGGGCAGCGCGCCCTCGCTGGGGCCCGACGGCGGCGGCGGGGGATCGGGCCTGCGCGCCAGCCCGGGGCCGGGAGAGCTGGGCAAGGTCAAGAAGGAGCAGCAGGACGGCGAGGCGGACGACGACAAGTTCCCCGTGTGCATCCGCGAGGCCGTCAGCCAGGTGCTGAGCGGCTACGACTGGACGCTGGTGCCCATGCCTGTGCGCGTCAACGGCGCCAGCAAGAGCAAGCCGCACGTCAAGCGGCCCATGAACGCCTTCATGGTGTGGGCGCAGGCGGCGCGCAGGAAGCTGGCCGACCAGTACCCGCACCTGCACAACGCCGAGCTCAGCAAGACGCTGGGCAAGCTCTGGAGGTGAGCGCCCGCCCGCCCGCCGGGGCTGCCCGCGGGCCCTCCAGCTGCGGGTGGGTTCAGGCCCCACGGAGCTCCTCGAGCCCTTCTCCGGAGGTAGCCATCTCCTGGTAGGGCTGGGAGGCCCCCCACAAGTACCCTTTGGGGTGGTGCTGGCTCCCCGGCCTCAGCGGGCAGAAAGGCGCCCCCTCGTGGTTGGAATTCTGTCGGTGGCAGGCGGTAGGGCCTAGGGTTCTTCCTGGGGGTGGGAGGTAGGGAAGGCTGGAGGGAAGGAGGATGGCGGAGGGCTCCCACCGAGTCACGAACCGCTTCCCCAGGGGCAACACTCTCAGGCGGGCCACAGTCACGGGGTTAGTGGCGGGGATGCTGGGGAAACGTTTGGCAAAGAATTGAGGGCCTGGCTGGAGAGGCAGGGAAACTGAGGCAGCCATGCAGAAGAGGTGAAAGTTCAGGGGAAGCAAGGGGTCGGACAGGAGCCCTTGGGAGAGGGAGGAATGGAGACATCTGTGGCCAGGATCCTGGCCCATCCCAGCTGCCCTCACTGTGCCTTCCTGACCCCACCCTCCTTCAGTCTGGGGGCTTCTTCCCCCGGGGAAGGAACACACAGAAAGAAGCGCCTCCCACCCCGTCCCAAAGCTGCCAGGCTTGTCTCCCTCCCTCTCCCAGTTCGGCGCCATCTTCCTTTCCAGGGCCCCACCCAGCGTTGAGTAACCTCCTACCCCTCCAGCCCAAGCTGGAGCTGCGAGCTGGCCCAGAGAAAACCTTGGCCCCTTCTCGCCCTGGTCCCTCAGACTCCCAGGCTCCCAGGGATCAACCAGATCTCTGTGGGGACAGCATCCCCCCAAGGAGGAAGTCCAGCAACCCCCGCTCAGCCTGGCCTCCTTGGGGACATGTTGAGAAAGGCAACCCCCACCCCCACACACCCCAGTCCTGGGCAGCTCGCAGAGAGGAGGGGGCTCCTGGAGGTGGGAGCCTGGGGAGGTCACCTGGTTTCCCACTCGACTGCCCACGGGGTAGCCCCGAAAGGCAAAGGACCACAAAGGCCACCTAACAGCGAGGGCAGAGCCAGGGAGCCAGGGCCAGAACCCAGGCTCCTCGCTCTTTGCCCAGCCGTCTTCCCCACAACGACCCTGGTGACAGTGGGGGTCCCCTGTCACTCCAAGCTGTGCTCAGGAGGGGGTGGGGTGGGGGCAGGGGAGAGCAGTGGTTTGGGCTTTGTCAGGGGAGCTGCTGCCCTTCTGCTGCTGTGCCCCCTGGCCTGCCCCTAGCCCAGTGGAGACTAGGTCCCCAAGGCCACAGGCTTAGGTGGTGGAAGAAGCAGGGGGCCTCCCAGAGGGATTCACATTTGGCCCAGCCTTGTCCTTGGCTGTGTGTGTGCTGATGGCCTGGTGCTCCCTTACCCCTCTCGGCCCTCAGCACACGGGTCAGACCCTCGGGTCAAGGTCCACCCACACCCATGTAGGTCTCAGGCCAGGCCAGTACCCTCAGTGCCAGGGGACAGAAAAGAGCCAGCGAGAGACAGACAAGCAGGAGGGAGACAGATGGGCAGACGGAGCAGGCAGTGGGCACGGTGAACAGACCTCCATGAGGGCATTGGAGCAAGAATGGCCCCCACCGCTCCAAGCACTCCACTGCCCCGTCCCTGCTCCCACCCCAGAGCCCTGGGCTTAGGCTCCCTCAGGAGGACTCACTCCTGGCCACCACTCCAGTGTGAGCACAGGGGCCCAGGGCGCCCCCAAAGGCCACCTGGGGTGGGGCAATCAGAACAGGCGCTGCTTGCTCAGGACCCAGGCCCAGGGGAGGAGGGCGGCAGGACAGTGGCAACATGTGGACAGGCGACCTGGATCCTGGGTGGGATCTTGAGGGGCGTCTGGGATCCTGGGACTAGGCTAGCTCTCACCACGGGCTCCTCCTGAGGTCCCTGCCCCAGATTCATGACTCCCAGGCCAGCAGGCAGCAGGAAGGGGGTGTGATTAGGGAGGCAAAACGAAAACGGGGACCCTAACCCTGAAGAGAGACAGACAGACAGACAGACGACTATATAGGGTGCCGGAAGGGAGCGGGGGTAGACACACCAGCATCCAGGTCCTGGCTGCTAAGTGGCTCCAACAGTCATGCTAACCGGTGCCCACCTAGGAAAGGACATGAGACGTGGTCACGTGGTACTGGCTGTATACAGTTGACCTGCCCAGAGAGAATAATTAGAGCCTAAAAAGGGGTCACAGGCTGGCCCCCAGGCCCTTTCTCTGCCAGGAGGAGCAAATGGAGCAGCAGCCAGTGCCCCACCTTGGGAGCTCCCCAGATGGGGGTTTCCAGTTTTGGTGGGGGAAGCTGCCTCCCCGTTCCCTGCCTTATCCTCACCTTGGAGACCCAGAGGACAGAGGTGGAGTGAAGGTGCAGAGGAGATTGGGTTCATGTTAAGAGCTGTGGGCCATGGGGGAGCAGGGAGGGTTTTACGAGGTGGGGCAGGAGGGGGCTGGGGTCAGGAGAGAGCCTAAACAGGGAGGTCTGGGTGAGGCTGGGGTGGGCCTGGAGGTGGTGACAGAATGGGCTGGTGTCTGGTAGGCTCAAGGTTAGTTTCTATCAAGGTTAGGGTGCTGGGAGGAACTGGGGTGGGGAGGAAGACTGGAGTGCAGTGTTGGAATCTTCCCTCGCTCCAGGCCCTCCCTCCGCACCCCTGCCATTTCCTTACCGATTCACACCCCATTGACCACTGGGCAGAGGGCACTGGGGAGGTTTGAGCTCAGTGTCCCCAACCATCCAGGGAGCCTCCGTTCTGGCTAAGCCTACTCTTCACCTCAAAAACAGTTCTATCCCCACCCCAACCCTGCACCTGCCCCAACCCACACACTGCCCTGGCCCAGCCTTCCAGAGCCCGAAGTCATCCCACTCCCTGAACTCTGAGGCCCTGATCTGGAGTCCCTGTCCCATCTCTCACCAGAGGGACCCTTGGGGCAGCTGGACTAGGGCTGGGCTCAGAGCCTCAGGAGGGGAGGGGGGAGCTAAGCTGCAGAGGAATGCTGCTGCCGGCTAGAGGCGCCTGGTATGACCACCCCCTCCCATCCCGGGTGGGAGGGCTCAGCCTTCTGCTGACTAGGGGAACAGGGCACCCACTGGGGGTGGGGTGGGAGCTGAGAGAGCACCTTTGGACAGAGAACAGAGCTGCTCCCGCAGAGTCCCTTATGTCTAGGACTCCCCTCAGCACCTTCTGCAAGTACCCCATCCTGCTCTCCTCCCTCTAGGGCACCCGAGTCCCGGCCTGAGGCTGAAGTCTGGTGGGCAGGGGCGGTGCCTTTGGGGCCTCCACTGGTTGGTCCAGGTCTGCGGAGAGGGTGTCTGCCCCTGTCTCAGGTCTGGAAAGAGCAGCTAGTCCCTGTACCCTCTGTCAGCCCGACTGAGGAGATATGGCCTCCCCCAGGAGGCAGGGAAGGGCTCACACCCTGCCCTTGCCCCAGCCGCTGAAATGAGCAGAGTCAGTGTTCCACGGCTGAGATGGGCCCCCCCCCCCAGGGCCTGTCCAGCCTCCCCCAAGCAGCATCAGAGCAGCACCTACTTCTCAGGCGCCAGCCCCCACCCCAGGCCTGGTGCCAAGCACTTCGAATATGTGATCATGGCCAGCCCCGCAGCTGGTGAAGTGGGCACTGTCACCTGGTTTTGTTGGTGAGGAAACTAAGGCTCAGAGCAGTGACTTGCCCACATCACACAGCTAGTAAGTAGCAGAGATTGAGCTCCTCCCCCTCACACGCTGCTTCTCGGTTTGTGCACCTCCAGTCCCAGGGAGCTCACCCCGACGAAGTAGCAAACCCCACTTGGACAGCTTTGTAAATATATGTATATATATATTTCAGAGAGGAAGGGAGAGGGAGAGAGAGAAACATCAATGATGAGAATCACTGATCGGCGGCCTCCTGCACGCTCCCCACTGGAGATTGAGCCTGCAACTCGGGCATGTGCCCTGACCCCGGGAATCAAACCATGACCTCCTGGTTCATAGGTCGAGCTCAACCACTGAGCCACACTGGCCGGGGTAGACAGCTTTGATGGGAGAAAGTCCTTCCTCTCCTTGAGCTGATGTCTGCCCCTCCTAAGCTCTATTCCTACTTCTGACTCCATCCCAAGGGCGAACAGGAACAGCAGGCTGACCGCTCTAGTACCCCAACCCCTTGAGAGATTGGGGGGTGTGATCACCGCCCTCTGAGTCTGAGGTTCCTTGGGCCTCACATCTTCCAGTCTGTAAATCAGAAAGCAAGAAGCTCCCACACTGGGCGCCCACCCTCGGGCCTCATTCTTCCAGGGGAGACACTCACAGTGGCCCCTCTACTGTCTCCCCACGGCCCACCCCAGGCTGCTGAATGAGAGTGACAAGCGCCCCTTCATCGAGGAGGCCGAGCGGCTCCGGATGCAGCACAAGAAGGACCACCCGGACTACAAGTACCAGCCGAGGAGACGGAAGAACGGGAAGGCGGCCCAGGGGGAGTCGGAGTGCCCCGGCGGGGAGGCCGAGCAGGGCGGGGCCGCCGCCATCCAGGCCCACTACAAGAGCGCCCACCTGGACCACCGGCACCCCGGAGAGGGCTCTCCGATGTCGGATGGGAACCCTGAGCACCCCTCAGGTGAACACTGGGCTGGGGGCTAGGGTGGGGTGTGATGATGAGCTGTGGGTGGGGGAGCTGGGTGTGGGGAGAGGTGAAGGCTGGATGGGTGGCGTGAGACCCTGTGCCCTGGGAAGGGCTTGCCAGGCTGTGTGGTCACTCCAGCTGGGGTGCAGGGACCCAGGTGCCAGGGAAGGCAGTGGGTAAGATGGCTCTGGCGGATGGAGGGGGCACTGCTGCTGAGGGAAGGGCCAGTTAAGGGGGCCCTGGGGTGAGCTACAACAAAAAAAGGCGGGACCGGATGGTGTGAGAAATGGGAGAGCAGATGGAAAAGAGAGCGCTGCCGCTCCCACCTCGCAGTCTGGTGGGAGACAGACAGCAGGACCTGTGACGCTGAGCGCAGGCCATGCACGGGCCAGTCAGGCCATCTTGTTTCAGTCTCCTTAATGGTCACAGCTCGCATTAACCGAGCACCACGGTGTGCCAGGCACTGTGCCAACTGCCTGTGTGTCCGCTCATTCCACCATTCTAACGGGGCGGAGGCAGCCGCCCCGCCTGGGCTCAGACCTCACTGGGAGGTGAGAAAACCGAGGTGATGTGCCACACGGCTGAGGTCTGAGCCCAGGCTCTCTGGCTCCAGGGCCTCTGCCGGCACCACGGCTGCCTCGCTTGGGCTCCCCATGTCTAGAGCGCTGTGCATGGGCCAGGCGCACAGGAAGTCAGAGCCTGCCTTACAGCGGTTCTCAGCCTTCTGGCCCTTTAAATACAGTTCCTCATGCTGTGACCCAACCATAACATTATTTTTGCTGCTACTTCATAACTGTCATGTTGCTACTGTTATGAATCGTAATGTAAATGTCTGATATGCAGGATGGTCTTAGGCGACCCCTGTGAAAGGGTCGTTCGACCGCCAAAGGGGTCGCGACCCATAGGTTGAGAACCGCTGCTTTAGGAGATACGTCCCAAGTCCCCATTAGATCCAGGCCCAGGAGCAGACACTCGGGAAGCAGGGTGAAGGAGGAGCAGGAAACACACGTGCCTTAGGTATAGAAGACGCCCAAGACCCGACGGGGCCTGATCTCTAGGGGGGGGTCACCCACCATCCATTCAGTCGGGTCTCCAAAGGCATCCAGCCCCGCCAGACTCAGTCCAGGAAGGCTTCAGGGTGGAGGCCAGGTCTCGGCTCCCAGGTGCTGTCTCTGCTTTACTGATAAGGAAACTGGTTAGAAGACAGGGGTCTGCCAGGGTCACCCGGCAAGTGACCCAGCCCTTCCTCTGATCCACTGGTTGGTCCAGGTCTGCGGAGAGGGTGTCTGCCCCTGTCTCAGGTCTGGAAAGAGCAGCTAGTCCCTGTACCCTCTGTCAGCCCGAGATATGGGGCACAGGACTGCCCTGCAGGGGCAGTGATCTCTCTGTGATGGGATCTCCATCCAGTCATATATACACATACACACACACCCCCAGAAGACCCTGCGCCATGAGAACCACCACCTCACAATATAACTGTGGGCTTGGGCTTTTTCTCAGCCTCCAAGGTCCAGCTCAGCTCCTTCCCCTCAGTGAGGCCTTCGCCAGACCCCCAGGGCAGGGTGAGTGGCTTCCGCTGGCCCAAGCCCCTGCGTGTCAGCACGGCACTTCTCAAGCTGCCACGTGTGGGCCTCGGGATCTCCCCAAGCCTCTGAGCTTGTGAAGACAGCGACCCATTTTATTGATGCTTGTGTCCCCTCTACCTGGCACAGTGCCCCCTAAGTGTTTGCCGAATGAACATGTGACTGTGAAATGGACAAAGGAACAGGGTGGAGAAAGTCTGGAGACATTGCCAGGGGACTGGCTCAACGGGAAGGTTTCCTGGAGGAAGGGGTTGGAGGGAACACTGCTCTGAGGAGGAGGCACAGGCAAGCCAGCAAACGTGAAAGGGAGTCAGGAGTGAGGCGGGCGGAGGTCAGCGAGGACAGCAGCCAGCAGGTGGCTGAATGGAGGGCAGGGCCCCACTGGACTCAGCAGCTACGGAGCCATGGGCCAGGAAGGCAGCGACCTCAGCTGATGGGAAGAAAACTTTCCAACGGGAAAGGTTTTTCAAAAGGAGGCAGCCTTTCCAGGAGGGTGGCAGGGAGGCAGGACCCATCTGTAAGGCTGGGGAACTTCAAGAAGCACTCGAGAGCAGCCTAAGACCATTACATAAATCAATGCTAACCCAGACTGCCCAGGCATGTAAGACGAACGAGGCACGCAGGGTGAGTCCTCAGCTCCTGGAGACTCCTTCTGAGGGGGAACCGTCAGCATCTAGAAGCCTCTGACCTGGTTTCCTGCTTCTCTGTCTTCCTCCCACCCAGGCCAGAGCCATGGCCCCCCCACCCCTCCGACCACCCCAAAGACAGAGCTGCAGTCGGGCAAGGCAGACCCCAAGCGGGACGGGCGCTCCATGGGGGAGGGCGGAAAGCCTCACATCGATTTCGGCAACGTAGACATCGGGGAGATCAGCCACGAGGTAATGTCCAACATGGAAACCTTCGATGTGGCTGAGTTGGACCAGTATCTGCCACCCAACGGGCACCCGGGCCACGTGGGCAGCTACTCAGCAGCTGGCTATGGGCTGGGCAGCGCCCTGGCTGTGGCCAGTGGACATTCCGCCTGGATCTCCAAGCCGCCAGGCGTGGCTCTGCCCACGGTCTCACCACCTGGTGTGGATACCAAAGCCCAGGTGAAGACAGAGACCGCAGGGCCCCAGGGGCCCCCGCACTACAGCGACCAGCCGTCCACCTCGCAGATCGCCTACACCTCCCTCAGCCTGCCCCACTACGGTTCCGCCTTCCCCTCCATCTCCCGCCCCCAGTTTGACTACTCTGACCATCAGCCCTCAGGACCCTACTATGGCCATTCAGGCCAGGCCTCTGGCCTCTACTCGGCCTTCTCCTACATGGGGCCCTCACAGCGGCCCCTCTACACGGCCATCTCTGATCCCAGCCCCTCAGGGCCCCAGTCCCACAGCCCCACACACTGGGAGCAACCAGTATATACGACGCTGTCCCGGCCTTAAAGGGGGCCTGTCGCATCCCCCCCAGTCCCTGGCTAGTATGCCCTTCCCAAGCCCTCGCACCCAGTTCCTGGCCCATCTCCGTCCTGGTGGTGGCTGGGGAGGAGGCGGCAGAGGCTGACAGCTGAAGGGAGGCTTTCTGTCTGGCTCACTGCCTTTGATGACCCCATCCCATCCTGTCCAGGCTCCAGCCCAGGCAGAGCCCTAGACTTCTAGGCTGGGCAGAGGAGAAGCAGGTTGGTTTCTGCCCCTAGACTGGACCACAAGGGGCTGCACCTTCCCCCCAGGATGACCCTCCATCCCAGGACCTGAGAAGGACCCACTCACCCTCTGGGAGGGGGAAGCACCCAGGGTCGGATGGGAATCGGAGGCCTTGCCATTCCTGTGACTGTTTCCTCTTTCGTGGAGAACGAGGGGTCTGACATAACCCATGCCACCTGTGCTATGTGCCTAAGGTCAAGGCCACCCCTGCATCAGTGCCTGGAGTGGGCTATGTCTGCCCCTTGGGGGCTGGGGACAGCTCTGAACAGCCTCCAAGAGTGTGGAGGTAGGTGGGGGCTCAGAGGTTTATCCTCATCCCCCCAGAGCCCCCTTCCCTCCTGAAAACAGGAATCAACTTAGAGAATCCAGTTCTATGCCAACAGCCTGATTTTTGGTCTAATCGGAAAGAGGGCCCCAGGGCCTCCACTACAGCCTCCCAGACCTTGAGGCACATCCCGGAGGTGAGGAAAGGATTGGAGACAATTCCAGAGCCTTCCTCCTGGCTCTCCGCCAGCTCCCTCCCCGCTTCCAGGCTCTGTGGCCCCTGCTCTCAGCCCAGTCCTGGGCTCCCTGAGAGCTACGCTGCTCGTGCCCAAACCCTTGGCTCCAGGAGGACAAGGGGCCCAGCACCATGTTGCTAGCAGCAGCTGAAGACACTAAACTCCTGCCATGTACATTCTGCCCTGGCCTTTTGCCCTTTGCTTCCCAGTGGTATCTGAATAAAGTATGTAGCTCTGTCTGCCCCTATTTTCCTGTTCTGCAGCCCCCACAATCCACATGTAACTCATTACTACCCCCTCTTATTTATCTCAGTAGCTCCCTCCCCCCTTCCCCCACTCCTAGGCTCTCCAGCTCCTATTAACTCTGCATTAAGCATTCCCCATAATAAAATTAAAGGTTCCAGCTACCTGCTTGGTGGGCTTGATCTGGCCTGTCTCTTGGTCTCTTCTCCCTGCACCTGTGCTTCCTCAGACACTTCCTGGAAATAGCTAGGGGTGGAATGCCAAGGATAGCTAACCCAAAGGTGTCCTCTCTGCCTAGGAAGGGGGGGCCTCACAGTGCGTCAATGTGCTCAGGGGCTGGGCCTCAGATGGGAGTTCTGCCCCCAGCCCAGCTGTGCTAACACTACAGATGGGCCCCTCCCTGACTCAAGCTGGAACTCAGCCTGAGCACCTTCCAAGCAGCCCCTCTGCCCAGCAGAGGAGAGGGAGCTTGCAAAGAATTCAAGAGACAAGTACTTGAGAGGCAGTCAGGCCTGACTCCCTGGGGTCTGGCTGCCCAGTCCTTTAGGATGTGATGCTAGGCCTTCTCTCAATGCACACCCTCCCTGCCCCCATACAGACACACACACACACACACACACTGGTCCAATCTAGGATCTAGCCCATCTTCAGAGCAGCTGCCTGTGTCTGAGTGTGAACCCAGGATGGCAGACGTGCAATCTAACCCTTCAAGTGCTCACTCCCTCAGAGCTCTTTGCTCAGCCACTCCACCTCCGGAGCAGGGGAAATCTTTCACAGCTCCCCTGACGGCTGGAAGTCTTCCTTATCCCAGCTAACAATAGTGGTAATAGCTACCACTCCTGGAGTGCTCCCTGGCCAAGTGCTTTAGGTCTTTCAAACCTGTGAGGGAGGAGATCCAGTCTTTGTCCCCATTTTCCAGATGGGCAAACTGAAGCTTTGAGGTTCATGCTAAGAAGTGCTGATGCTCTGACTTTCTCATTGCACTCTTAACCGTCATCTCTTCCATCTGCCCATCAGGCCCTACTTCCACTTTTAATCTGAAGTGATGCTTTTTCCACGGCTCCAGACCGGCAACCTCAGCTCCCTTATCCACCTCTTACCTCCTAGTCAGGACCTGGGGTGGGTGGGGTGAGGAGGGGTGGGGTAGAGCGTGCCAAGACCCAGCCCAGTCCTCCAGGGTGGTCAGACTCCCATCTGGAAACTGCATCATGTGAGCTCTTAGTGCAGCCTCACCAAAACTGCTGGCTGTGAAGCTTAGTGGTAGCTGCAAACTCGTTCTCATGAACAGTATCTGCTGCCAAGTCAGATTGCCCAGACTGTATGTAAGAAGTCTTCCGGTGTTTTGTTTTGTTGTAGATAAATGCAGGATTTTATACTGATCTTTAACAGATTTCATCTTGTTGAAATTGACCATTTCCCACCTACATTAAACCTTTTGGAATCCTGAATACAACTTACTAGCTCTCCTTCTGTATCTGCAAACCTGAATATCCTATTCAAGTCACTAATAAAGGTTGAAATGAAGAGAAGCAGGCCCTGTGAATCCACTAAATCCTTCATCATGAGTTCTGTTACTACACTCTTAAGGAAAGACTGGCCATCAATTCTGAATCTATTCACCACAAAGTCCACTTTTCATCATAGTACAGACTGCCTGATGCCTTGCTGTAACCAAGGTGTGCTGTAGCCTCCGACCTTCCAGACCAGCCACCACTGGAAAAAACTTGCCAATATTCTGAGAAACCCTGTGCCAGCCCCTGGATCTCTTCAGGACCTAAGTGTTTTCCAACATCCAGTAGCCGATTCTAGATACGTGGCAGGGATCACTCGGTATTAACCTTACGTGCTCATAATTTTTACAACCCTTTCACCTCTATTGGACAACAGGGTATTAGGCCATTTCCAGTCTGTTCACTGCTCCTGCTCTCGGCAGGCCTCTGCATCTCATGCGATCGACTGGGAAGTCACTGGGGATTCGGGAAGAGGGAAAATGGACAAATGATCCCAGAGAAGTCGAAGACCTAGCCTGTGTTCGTCCCTTAGACTCAAGGCTCCGGATGTGCTGGGGCCTCAGTCAGGGAGTGACCACATGTAAGGAAAGAAGGAGCCAGGTGAAGAGACTGTAGCCAGGGACTGACTCCCTGAAAGAGGAGGAGTGGAAAGGGGGAGGTGGGAGGAAAAACACCCCCTTCTCCATCTCTCCGACACCCTATTCCCTAAGGGTTAACCCCCCACTCTCTTCTCTCCTCCCCCACCCAAACCCCATCTCCCTTTAATCACATCTGATACTGAGCGGCCCAGCAGGAACAAAGAGACCATTTAGAGAAATGGGGCCGAGAAAGTGACCCCCGCACTCTGGGGCGGCCGCCTGGATGCCAGCACAAAGGCGGCATTTCAGAGCTGAAATTTCAGCACCCAACTTGATTAAAGGATTCCACAGGCTTGGAGGAGGGTGGAAGGGGGTGCGAAGTCCACTGCTCCCTGAATTAACCCTCTTCTGAGGCAGCAAACACCCCTCCTGGGACTGACCGCTCATCACTCCCACCCTGTCCAGCCAGGGTACACCCACCCCGGGGCCATGCCTCTTGTAGAAGGCAGGCTGGGCCGCTCCTCCTCTTCCGGAAAGGGGAGCCGACAGCGGAAGGGAGGTTAAGGCTGGTATATTCAGGGAGCCAATTTTCCCTCTATCTCTGTTGGTATCAGTATAAACCCTCTCCCTGCCCCCCGCCCCCCAGGGAGGGAAGATCCAACGTGATTGGTCTTACCACATGTCAGGTAAGCAGAGTGAACAGGACCCATTAGAACCTAGGACAGAGGGTGCGCTCCAGTCCTGATTTAAAGCCTGCTATGATCCCAGCACCCATCCCAGTCAAAGCCTGAGGGTCACGGGCTCACCCAGAACAGGAAGGACATCTTCCAGAGGCTGGGAAGAGAGGGAGTGGGTGTGGAAGACCAGGGAGATGGGCCATGGAGGACACGATGTGGGCAGTGGCCTGGGGAGTGGGGACGAGGGGGCAGGGGGGGCAGGTGCTGGGTCCTTGCTCCAGCTGACTTGCCCAGCAGGGCTCTGCCTGGGGAGGGCGGAGATCACTGCGTCCCCAAGCTTCCTGCTGGGGCACTGCTCCTGAAAGGGGATCCGAGCCCATGATAAGAGGCTCGAGGCAGGTCCTTAGGAAACAATGGGTGGCTTGATGAGACCTGCTCTGTGATACTCCTGAGAAGGGAGAAGCCCCTGCAGCCAGTCCCCACTGGAAAGGAAATTGGGAGTTTCCATGGCAACCAGCTCCCTGGGCACAAAGGCTGGTCTGTCTGCTGGGAAGGCAGCTGAGGTGTCTCCCTGCAACAGCCTTTGCTCTGGTGAAGGGGAGATGGAGGGAGGGATGCGGGGATCCACAGGGGTAAAGGCCCCCGGTGCTTCTTAAAGAGCTGACAGTCACGGGGTCATAGGGATGGGTGCAGCCTCTAGACAGTGGGGCAGAAGCTGATGGGCACAGCACAGAGCCGGAGGCAGGGGTGGGAAGGCTGAATAGTTTATTATTTACACGGTGAAGAATGTGGGACCAGGAGTTGGGATGAGGCGTAGCTGGGAAGATGACTCCAGCTTAGTCCGTGATGATGAGCTCGTCTACCCCCCAGTCTTCATAGCTCCCGTCAGGCAGGTAGCGCCGAATGATGATGGGGATCTTTCGGGCCCTGTGG
>PVJC01002627.1:51506-77703 GCA_004026665.1 Murina feae
GCTGTCTCCTCAGTGGCCTCCCCTTTGCCTGCCCCTCCTCCTCCCCCTTCCTCCTCCTCCCTGGTGCGCTGACTCCTGAACAAGCGAAGAACCACAGAAACCATCACCGCTTCCCCAGGCAGGAGGTGGGGTCAGGGTGCAGCAGAGGATGCCTGCTTGGGCTCTGGAACAGCAAACCGTGATCTGGGCGACTTACTTGAGTTCTTTCATGGCGATAAGCAGGGGATCTGTCTCCCCCTCCAGCTCCACCATCACGGGGGCACACATCCTGTAGGCACAGGGACAGGTGTTGGGGAGACTGCCCATGCAGGGAGAAAGGTCCAACAGGAAATTGGGAGTGGGGGTGGGGCTTACTTCACAAACAGGATTGAATGGACACCCCAGTCTTCACCTAGAAAGGTCACCTTCTAGGCAGCCAGGCATGGCAGGTGGGGAGCAGTGCGTCAGGTGCACTGACAGGCAGGGTATGCGAGTGGGAGCCAGTAGACCGGGTTTAAATTTTGCCTCCAAAGACACTGAATTTCTCTCTAAAGTTCAGTATCCTCATGTGAAAATGAGGACAAAAATCCCTGCCTCGTCTACAATGATGCTAGGACACTACTGGCTAACACTATTGGCTCACTGAGTGTCACACCTGTTCTCAGTTCTTTGCATAAACCATTTTGTTTTTGAGGTGAGTATTCTATTTTACTGATGAGGAAACTGAGGCACAGAGAGGTCAGTATCTGGCCCAAGGTCACACAGCCACTAAGCGGCAGAACCAAGATGTAAACCCCACATGCTCCTATCCACTGGGCTGTAGCACCTCCCATTTATAAGCTGAGGATCCACAAACTTACAAAAAGGGTATTGTGAATGGGACAAGAATAAGCTTTTTTTATTTTTATTTTTTATTGATTTTTTTTTTACAGAGAGGAGGGGAGCAGGATAGAGAGCTAGAAACATCGATGAGAGAGAAACATCAATCAGCTGCCTCCTGCACACCCCCTACTGGGGATGTGCCCGCAACCAAGGTACATGCCCTTGACCGGAATCGAACTTGGGACCCTTCAGTTTGCAGGCCGACGCTCTATCCATTGAGCCACACTGGTCAGAACAAGAGTAAACTTTAATCACAAGGCCATTCACCGTGTCTGCTCCTCTCTCAGGATCTTCCCCAGGGCCTTTGGCAGTTTCCCAGCACAGAGAAATGGCATGAGCACAGGCTCCCCTTCGGATGGCTCTACCCCCCTGCCCCGCCCCCAGGCCCTGCCTCAGGGACCAGCTCCCACTTTCCTTCTCTATCTTGGCAACACCCCTCAGAAGTCCTGCTCTTCCTATGGGCCTGGGAGAGACTCAAACGCTTCCACTCTGGCCATCATGTGCTGGATCCTCAGTGCCCGGCTCATTTACATGGGCTTCTCTTGGCACCAACCCCCCTGGACTCTAACTCCTTGCTTGGAGTTTTCCACATGAGACCATGATGAGCACCTGTGGCCCAGGACAAGCCCTGGCACAATGCCTGACCCGCAGCAGAGGCTCTAATACAAACGGGGAGGGGTGCCAGTTCCCAGCCACCTCCTCTAGGAAGCCACCTCAGGTTTACACTAATAGCCAAACCTGATAGCAGAGTTGCTAGGAGAGTGCACTGAAAGGCAGGTGCCTGGACCACTTTCCAGACCCTCGCAAAGACTCTCTAGTGAAGGGGCCTAAGAACCTGCATTTACAAAGCTCCCTGCTGATTCTAGTAATCAGCCAGTGGGAGAGCCAGCAGTTCACACCAGATGATTTACTAATTTTTTTTAAAAATATATATTTTATTGATTTTTTACAGAGAGGAAGGGAGAGGGACAAAGAAGTGAGAAACATCGATGGGAGAGAAACATCGATCAGCTGCCTCCTGCACACCTCCAACTGGGGATGTGCCCGCAACCCAGGTACATGCCCTTGACCGGAATCGAACCTGGGACCTTTCAGTCCCCAGGCCAAGGCTCTATCCACTGAACCAAACCGGTTAGGGCTGATTTACTAATTTTATTACTAAATACTTTGATTACTCTCAAAAACCTGAAAATTTCCCAAAAGCAGAGACCAAGTGTTTAACTTGCCCTATATCCTCTCTCAATAAGTGTTAAAGCTTTAAAGAATGTGTCAAAATGCCTTCCATGATCTGTATATGCCTTATTTCAAGATATGAATAATTTAAGAGCATTCATTCATCCAGCCCTACTGTGTGCATGCAATGCGCTACGCTGAGAGTGTGTCCCTAGGTAATTTGTCTGCACCAGAGCCACCATAAAAGAACACGGCACTGATTCTTAGGAAGTGACTGTAGTACACGTCGCCACTAGGTGGTGCTAAGGAAAGGAGTGAGACTTCATCCAAAAACTGTCCAAGAAATGTTTGTTCAGCACCTAACTACAGGGTCGCATGCCTGGTGCGAGGGATAAGCTACAGCCCTGGCTGTCCCCCACTCACAGCAGGCAGGGAGCCGCCGGACAGCGGCCTACCCCTCAATCCGAAGGAGCACCACAGACCCAGCGGAATGGGACCATGCCTTGATCCCAAGAACAGCAGGCCCTGGGACTCGGCAGTGCTCTGAATGTGTCTCCCCTTTCGAGGGCTGCCCTCTGCCTTCCAAATGCACACCCACCTTCTGAACCTACCCTCAAGGCACCGTGACCTCTTTTCCAGTCCTGTGCCCCAAGCCCCTGGCCATTCCCCACCATAAGCCAAACTTGCCTGCCTCCACGTGGACCTTTCCTCGTGCTGTTTCTGTTCCCAGGTGATTCTCAAAACCACCGCCCTTTCCCGTCCCCGCTTGAACTCTAACCTCCCTTCTCCCCTTTTTTGTGCCTCTTACAAAGCACCAGACCTGCCTGCCTTGGGTTCCGGGTACTTGTGAAGGGGTCCACTTCCCCACCAGCTATAAACACCTGGAAGACAGGAGGATTGTGTCTATCTTCACATCCCCAACAGGTCCAAGCACAGCATCTTATTCCATGTTTGAAAGACTTAACTTACTTGAAAATAACTTATGAATTATTCTTCCTTCAGGGTCATTTTTAGCAGAGATGAGCACTGGAGAATCAGTAAGTTGCTTTGCAACAATGGAAATGTCTTCTATCTGCACTATCCATTGTGGAAACCACAACATGTAAAATGGGGCTGGTGAAACCAAATGACTGAACTTTTCATTTTACTGACTTTAAAGTGAAACGGCCAATGGAGACGGCAGCTGCCATAACTGATGGTGGCTTAGAGGGCCCGGACCCAGACACCAAAATGACCGCGTGGACTGCGGCTCTCATTTCTCCCAGGCCAGCAAGTTCTGCGGTGAGTGGAGGAGGAGCAATGCTGCCCGACCATAAAGCCCTTTACCGAGGCGGACGCGATGGCCACCTTCACCGCTGGAGGAGATCAAGTCCCAAGTTAACTGAAAACTAGGAAGGGGCCGCGCGCTCCTCCAGCACGCTGAACTCCACCCTGGCCCAGCTCCCTTGCTGCCCTAGTGTCCAATATTCCCTACGTGAAGCATTCCAACTGCCAGAAATACTTGCACCAGCTCCTAAGAAGTCTGGGGGGGGGGGAGCTCCTTTAGGAGACCTTCATGACAGCAACAGTCCCAACCTGCCCTCTGTCCCCCGACTTATTCCTCCCCAGGAAGAAGTGACTTATCTGTCAGGGAGCCTAAGGGGGGAAACAGGCATATGTGGCCTAGCGTTTGGGGGAATCCCTGCTCTCTGAAAGCCACCTGCCTGCAGAGGGGGCCCTGCAACCTTTGAAGGCAGGCTTGCCCCTGCAGACACAGCCTCGGAAGCCTGCGCTGTCTCGACAGGCTCCCCTCAGACACTTTCTCTGCCTACCCAGTGGCTACCTCCTGACTCTTGTTATTCTTCAACTGGTTTCAGACTTGGAAGATAAAGGCAAGTCTGCTCATCTCAAATCCCCAGAACCCCATCACCGTTCTGTTTCCACATCTCGAGCACGGCCCCTACATGGAGGGCTCCCCTACTCCTCCTGGCTGGCCATGGTCAAGAACCACCATAAGCCCAATGGGGCTGCCACAGCCCCCAACTAACTGGCCCACAGTGGTCGAGGGCTCTCTAAACCCACACTTTAGCATGTGGAAGCAGGGAGAGTCTGTTTCTAGGTGCCAGGCTGAGCCACGTCAACAGCTCAGAGGCTCACCGTGGCCTGACGGGCGGAAAAGACAGGAAAGGGGCACACACTCACGCGATCTGGAGGGCTCGGGTGCCCAGCACGCGCGCTCGCTCGTACTTGGTCATATATGGTGTGGTGATCCGCTTCTGGTTGGCCTGCGGTCGCTCTCCAGAGGGGAGGATCTCAACGTTCTCCTGGCCCTCCTGGACACCAAGGCAGAAAGAGGGAAAGTCTCAGGGCGCCTTACTGAGTGAGGGGGTGACGATGCCAACGATGACAGCCCCACCACCACCACAGCTTGTCCCTCCGCAGCATCCGTGCAGCTGCCTTACTGACACTCATGTGATCCCCACAATAACCTTATGAGGTAGGGATTACAGTGCCATTTCAGAGGCTTGGAGAGGCAGCGAACTGGCCAAAGTCACAGACCTAGTGAGAGAGAAGAATCGTGATCAGGATTCCAAGCCAGCGGCCTCATCCAGAGGAGAGAAGCAGAGCGTCCAGAGGTGGGGCTGTCCCGGAACCGTGGCCCCAGACAAAGCAGCCCTGAGTACAGACAACAAATCACCCTAAGCAGGAAGCGAGGAGCGAGCATCCATCTTCAGGCAGGATAACTGAGTCAATGGGTCAAGGAGCTAAAGTCAGTGAAGGCAGAAACTGGCAAACGTTTTCTTATTTTTCCATATATTTAACAATTACTTATTAAGCACTTGTCACACGCCAGATATCACAATAGGTGCCGAGCCAGAAAGCTAAGAGTTTCTGCTCACAAAGAATTCACAGTCTGGGAAGGAGACAAGAGTCAACAAAACAGCAGTGTTTTGAAGGTATGCAGGTATGCAGCAAAGTTAACAAGAAGGTGAAGGTCATCTGCCTCATGCTGGGGGAGGAAGACAGTCTGGAGATGAGACTGGAACTAGTGCAGGAGACTTCACTGGAGTTCCCAAGCCAATGGGAAGGGAAGGACATGGGGACAGGTTGACCTGCATGTCCAAAGGACAGGGAGGGAGAGAGAATACACTAGGTTTAGACAATAATTGTGGAGTATGATTAGAGCAAAGGTGCACACAGGCTTGTGGGTGGGAGAATAAATTCTGTAATAAAGAACTAAGTCAACAGATATTTACTAAGTGTTTACTACCTATCAGGTAGTGTTCTAAGTTCTCAGGACAGAGCAGGAAGACAGAAAAATTCTTCCCCTCTATACAACAGAGATTAAAAACGGCAGCAGCGTGACTGGCTGCTGCACGGACAGGCTCCCAGGAACAAACTGGAAATACACTAAAATACGGAAAAACTTCATCAACAGAAGACTCACCGGAAAGAACCCTGACACCCTAGGGCTGAAAGCGGAGACCACAGGGAGACTGTGCAGACATTTCAACAGTCAAAGGGCCTTGGACATCCTTTAGCTCAAATGGCCCATTTTCCAGACGTAACAGATAGAAAGTTATCTGCTCAAAGATGGGAAGCTATCGGCGACCGAAGAAACATAGACACCGGCTCTTGACGTGGCACAAAATGGAAGAGAGAATCACTTCACCTCGCATGATTCATATGTCTGCATACTGAAATTTAAATCCATACTGAAATTTCTTAAATAAAATGTCATAAATGAAAACGTTGATGAAAGTAATCTGACCAGAAATTGACTGACAGGTGTTTCTACAAAATAAAATGTGTTATGATTAAAAAAAAAAATTTCTCCCCCAATAGAGCTTATAATGAGAAGAGATAAACAATAAAATTAATAAATAAAGTGTACAGTATGACAACAGAGAAAAAAGACAGGAAGTGCCAGGGCAGGGAGGTGGGAGGAAGGGGAGGACGCTGCAGTTCAATAGGAGGGTCACAGAGGCCTCAGTGAGGTGACCTGGGCAGACCTGAAGGAGGCGAGAAGCAGGTCATGGGGATATCTGAGGGAAAAGTGTTCCTGGAAGAGGGAACAGCAGGATCACAGGTCCTAACCAGGAATCTGCCTGGCGTGACAGGGACAGCAAAAAGAGATAAGGTCACAGAGGGCGCAAGAGGCCTGGTCATGGAGATCTTGGGCATCTTTTTGGCATTTCCTGTGGATGGAATGGGAAACCACTGGATGAGGGTCTGAGCAGAAGAGAGACACAATCTGACTTAACATTTAAAATGATCACTCTGGATGCTCTGTTGAAAATATCCTGAGGGGCAAGGGCAGAAGCGAAGAGACCATTTTAAGGAAGAACAATAGTAATCAATCACGCGGGGAGGGAAGAAAGATGACTGGCAGCGGACAGGCAATCAGGGCAATTTCTGCAATGATGCTGATGAACAATAATAAAGATCTACACCAGGCTGAGCCCTGGGTATGTAGGAAGGGACCAGAGCTAACCCCCATGTAGGGGGCACAGCTGGCGGGACAGGAATGGAAGGGGACCAGAGGGTGCGGAAGGTATCCAACACTGAGCAGGTACCTGAGAGAGGAAATTCTAAGAGGTGCTTCAGCTTCCAAGCCAAAGAAAGTCAAGGGACCACTCTGTCCAGGAGACGTAAAGCACCTCTTCCTCCATCAGTCACACAAGAGGGAGAGCCCTATTTTATTCACGAAGCGAGTAACCCACCCACCCAACCTCTCAAGACAGAAACCGAGGAGCCATCCTTGTCATCTCCCACTCCCTCAGCCCACAGCCAACCCACCAAAATATCTTCCATCTGTTTCCCATCACTGACCCTCGCAGCACCCAAGTCCAAGCTGCAGGCCTCTCCCCCGGAGGTCTAGGAGAGCCCCGAGTTCGTCTCTCTCTTTTACTCTGTTCCTCCCAAGTCCCTCCCTTGCTCGAAACTCCCCGGTGGCTTCCCACTGCCTTTAGGCTGTGAGACCTGCCTGATCCGGGCCCTGATCTCCCCAGCTTTGTCCCAGGTCACGCTCCCCCTTGCTCCTTGTACCCCCACCCTGCAGAGCACCTGGCACATACACATTCAACACCTTTGATGAATGAATGAGGGTGACATTTCACCTACCAGTGAACCAACTGCCCCAGAACCCGTGGGCTGTGATCCAACCGGACAAAAGCCTTCGGACCCACCCCGCAGAGCCTCTCCACCCCCCGGGACTGGAACCCTGCTCACTCTAACGGGGGTGCTTGTGGCAGGAGGCGGGTGCACTGTGGGAATCATCGCGGGCCCGGCTGTCTGGCAGCCGGGGCTGCAGAAGAGAGCTCCCAGGGTGACCACTGACCTCCTCAGCGTTCTCCAGGTCATCCAGTCCTTCATCCTCCTCCACGTCATCAAAGTCGTCGCCGTCAAAGCTGCACAAGAAGAGACCAGCTCGTCAGAGCATCCCTTAATCGAAGCGAAGAGGGCAAGGGGTGTCTCAGGCAGTATGTGGGGCCTCGATAATACCTACTTAATGAGAATCCCGCCTGTGTTCCAGCTGACTCCCACCGGCCCCCCAAACTGTGCTGGGACTCCTGCGCCATCACTGTGTCTTTCCTCGCTCTACTGGACCGTTCCCACCAGCATGGAAACGCAGCTACCGCCCCGCCTTAAAACACAAACACAACTTCTCTAGCTCTCCCCGCGGAGCCCTGCTTCCATGCTCCCCCTTGGGAGCAATATTCATGCAAGAGCTGCCCAGCGTCAGCGATCCCCATTCTTCGCTCCCCGGTCACTCCCAGAAGGCACCCACCCGCCTCCATGGCTCCCTCCGAACCACGGCTTCTCCCCGGCGTTAAAGATCCCGGTGCTGCGGAGCCCAACGGGCTGCTCACGACCTCGCGGAGCGTGGCCTCGCCCCCAATGCCCTCCCCTCGGGCTCTGGGTGCTCCCCTCCTCGGCAGGTTTCTCCTCTTTCCCCGCAAGCGCCCCTGCCGGCACCCCCTACCTGCCCGCGGGGCCGGGCCAGCAGCAAGGGCGGGAGGTCGGGCACGGAAAGGCTCAGCAGCCCCTCCGCTTCCCCGCGGACACGCCCCGGGCTCCCCTGCGTCCTCCTGTGGAGCACACACTCCCGCTGACCAAGCCCCATTCTTCCCGGCGGAACAGGCCTCTCCGTGGGCGCCCCCCCCTCCACCCCGACACACACACACCCCCGTCAGATGGCCTTCGCTTCCAAACAAACCCAGAACCCAAAGCCCCGCTCACGACCTCCACCCCGTCCCCTAGGGCACCAGGACCTAGAGTCCAAGCCGCCGGCCTTCCTCCCTCCCGCAGCGCTTCTGCAGAGCGAGTCCGCCCGCAACCTCGTGGGCAGCTGCTGCCACGCGAGGCCCAACCACGCGCGAGGAAGCCAAGGCCGCCATCGGCCGATACAAACGGGGGCGCCGCGCCTACAGCACCTCATCCACGTAGACACAAACGACTTCTCCCGCGGCCCTGCCGCCCCTCGCAGGACCCTGTCGTCTCTGTCCGTGGGCCGGTGCCCTCTTCCGGAGAGGGAGGGAGCACGAGGGGATCCGGGACGACGCCTGACGCCCCTCCACGGCCCCACACCGAGGCACCGCGCCTGGCGCGGCGGGGGTCTGATCCTCTCCGGACCCTCGAGTCCGAGCCTCTCTGTGCCCAACCTCGGGCTGTGCCCTCCGGCCCTCCCGGCCCCGGCACCGCGGGCCCCCTCCGCAGCCCCGGTCCCCTCAGATTCTGCTCCTCCACTCCCGGCTCCTCAGCCTCCCTCGACCCAGGTTCCCGCTTCACCCGCCCCCTCCCGAGGATCCGCAAAGGCCACTTCGCTCCCGCACTCACTTGTCCTCATTGTCTGACATGACGCCCGCGCCGCGGCGACCCGGCTCCGCGCCCCACACCCGCGCGCGGAGACCCACAAACCCCGCGCCTCCGCCTCGCGCAGCGCCGCGCGTCCTCTGCGCCTGCGCGGTAACCCGGAAGCAATCGCTTCCAGAAGGCGGGCCGGCGCTGTAGGTGTGTGCGCATGCGCCGAATAACTCGCGTGCTCGTTACCATGGCAGCCAGAGCGTCTAGCCGCCCGCTCGGTACACCAGGATCTCAGAGTATTTCCGCTGGGCCTCCGCGCGGGGCCGCGGTAGAACCGTGATTGCGGTCTTAGGTCTTCGGAGCCCAGCCACCGCTCTCCGCTGGGGGCGGGGTGGGGTCCCAGCCGCCGCTGTCTGCGTGGGACCCCGCCCAACCGGCGTCTTGCTTTAGGGTGAGGTTTCAATTTGGGCGTAACACCCAAGGCAATGTCTTGACCACAGCTAGCGAAGGCCCCCTTCTTAGGGCCTTTCCTGCCACAGACACCGCGTCAAGATGAGGCCTCTGTTCACGTGTGTGCTTCTGCCTGCGTACCTGCTCGGGGTGGAAGGATAGGGCACTGTCGCAATAGGGCGGGGGCGGCGTCACAATTCTAACGGGACTGCACTGCTCCGACTTTCCCGGTGTTGGGCTGGGGGCGGGGCGGGGGGAGCTGGAGTAGAGATTGGACCTGGGAGACGGGTGTGTCTTCGCGTTTTTTATCCTCCGCAGAGCCCTCCCATGGCTTCCCAGGAGAGGGTCAAGGCAGTGACCAAAGGAACGGGGTTCTGTCGCTGCCCCAAGCAGACCACTTACACCCCTGGAACCTGCGAGCTCCTCAGAGGTTAGTACTATGCTTAAAGGACAGGGTAAGAGCGGCGGGTAGCCGGTGTCCTCTGAAACTCAGATCTCGCCTACGTGACCTGTGGCTTAGTAATTTGCTATTTTTTCATTTTACCCAGGCGAAGCCTTGGGCTCAGGAAGGTTCAGGTCCTCCAACTTACTTGCCAGTGGCTAAAAGTCAAAGAACAAAGGATCTCAGGGTAGATCATTCTTGCACGTCCCTTAGATCGCACTGTCCGTTTCCTCCCAGGGAAGCCTCCTCTCCTCCTCACCCACCACCACAGGGGAACCCACGGTTACGTGCCCTCACGTTACCAAATACCTCTTCTTCACTGGACTCAGCATAACCTGTAGTCAGATATTCAGCGTGTCCCACGGGATCAGTATCCTACACTTCTAGCCCGGGCACTCCATCAGAGTACCGCTGTTCCAGTTTCCGCTCCCTACTGTAGCTCCAGTGTCGGACACACGCTTAATGAATACGCGCTCATTCATTCATTTACGCATTCCTTCACTCACTGAAAAACATTTAAACGCCCGCTATGTGCTTTGTTCTAGGTGGTGAGGATACAGCATTAAAAAAAAAGAAGAAAAAAAAAACAGCAAAAATTTTTGCTCTCATTGGAGAAAATATTTTAGTGGGAGGGTAACAAATTAAAATCTATAGAGCTTAGACGGCGTCGAGTGCTATGGGAAAAAATAAAGCAGGAGAGGAAGAGAGGAAGCACTTGGGTGCCGAATGGTGGGAGGAGGTGACCATTTTGCATCTCAGTGGTGTGAGATGGAGGCTTCTGCCCGCAGCCCGGGTGGCCTTACTGAGGGAGGTGCTTTCTCTTGCAGTGATGATGAAGGAATCTAAACTGACCAAGTTCCAACAGCGACACATCATGGACACCATGAAAAGTAAGGGGCCCGTCCACAGAGGCCTGCTGGGCAGAGGGGTTCTGGGCCACCCTTTTAGTGCTCCTCCATCTTAAAGGAGATAGTGGGCATCATTTTCAAAGACCAGAGTAGTACAGGGTAGTATTTTTTGTCTTGCCCCTGGAGAACTGGCCTTGAGGGGCCTTTGTTACTCCCTCCCGACATTCGTCCTGGCACAGCAAGCTTCCTGCAGGCCCGCTCTAGCCAACCTTCCCAAGAGATCACGGAGGGAGCAATTGGAACTTCTTGCCCAGCCAAAATCGTCTCAGAACTGTCATGTCTGCAACCTGTTCCTCCCTGTTACACGCATTCCATATGAGCTCTCCAAAGGAGAGAACTGTGTGTGTGTGTGTGTGTGTGCGCGCGCACGCACGTCTGGTTGTTTTATACGTTCACAGCTTAGCTAGCAGAAACAAGAAAATGGGCAGAATTCCAGCTTGGGAAGACTATGCACAGCCTTCGCACGGCTCACCTCTGACCGCAAATTGTAGTATTTGTTTTGGGGCACTAAGATCTTTTTTTTTTTCAATATACTTTATTGATTTTTTTAAATATATTTTATTGATTCTCCACAGAGAGGAAGGGAGAGGGACAGAGAGTTAGAAACATCGATGAGAGAGAAACATCGATCAGCTGCCTCCCGCACCCCCCCCCCCACTGGGGATGTGCCCGCAACCAAGGTACATGCCCTTGACTGGAATTGAACCCGGGACCCTTCAGTCCGTAGGCCGACGCTCCATCCACTGAGCCAAACCGGTCAGGGCAGGGCACTAAGATCTTGTCAGCAACCTCACTTTCTGAGATTCCACTGAATCAACATTTAATGGATCAGAACAGAGACCTGGAAAGTTGCCTTTAAGAGACGGAATGGCAGCCCTGGCTGGTGTGGCTCACTTGGTTGGAATGTCATCTGGTACACCAAAAGGTGGCAGGTTTGATCCCCAGTCGGGAGGCATCCATTGATGGTTCTCTATCCTTCTCTCTCTCAAATCAATAAGAGAGAGAGAGAGAGAGAGAGAATGCCAGAGCAAGCTTGACAATTTTACTTGATTCTATTGAAAGCTATCGCCTTCTCCGAGGAAAGAATGTGTGTATCGGGAGGGCATCTGATTAACCACAGAAGCATAGGGAAGAAAGAGGCAGAAAGGCAGATACAGGCAGCACTGGCTGGGGGAGAGAGGGAGGATGCATCAGGCCAGGTCATGAGTCAGATATCCTTCCTTATTGTGGGCAAGGGCAACTCAGGCTGCCAGAGCCCAGTGCCATAGCACATCTGAGTCATAACTGGGTCTCCACATTCAGCAGCAGACTAATAAATGGTGTCCTCTGTCACACAACTACAGAGACTGTCGCAGAAATGCCACTAAAAGCCAATGCCTGAAGACCAAGGATTACGTCTGCCTGTTCACCAGGGTAGCCCCAGCACCCAGGAGCTCAATATTTATTGAAGGATTAGTGGTTAGGCCAACACAAGTAACTGGCTCACCTGGCAGTGTTATTCCCCTTAGAGGTTCGGGGTTGTTTTTGAATTTCCTCAAGCATTGCTGTTGAATCTGCTTTCTTCTAGACTCTCTGTACTTCTCTCCTCTTACCCAAATCCTACTGTTGTTCTGAGCTTTGGTTCAAATGCTGTTGCAAGCCACAAATTTCTCTCCTGGACCTGAACTCCCAGAATTACTCGGGCCATAATTTGCTGAGAATGGACCACAGGAAGAGGTAGCGCTTGGCACTTGACAGGCAGAAATAGGGAGTGGAGGGAGCAGGGGACAGTCTAGGAAGCACAGCGTCACTCTAGAAGAGAGAGGCGTGGCGCCTGTGAAGGGAAGGCCAGTGTGAAACCGGCAGCTCTGTCCTTCCAGACCCCACATCTGACCCATCAGCCCATATCCTGACCCCTCTGCCCTTGGCCCCCAAAGCCGTATTATGTTTTCAGCAGCAACCAAGAGGATCATGTCATTCCTCTGCTCAGAACGCTCCGATGGCTTCCAACCTCACACAAAGTAAGAGCCAGTCTTCCCAGAGGCCTCCAAGGCCCTGTCGTCCTCATGTCTTCCATGACCTCTGGCCTCTACTCCCACTACACCCACCTTGCTCATAGCTTTCCTGGCACCCTCACCTCCTGGCTGTTCCTCAGGTATTCCAGGCACATTCCCACCTCAGGACCTGTGCTCTCGCTGCCCTTCCTGCCTCCAATGCTCTTCCCTGAAATATCTGCAGAGCTGGCCCCTCACCACTGTGGGGTCTTTTCTCTTCATGAGGGCATCCCTGGCTACCCTATTTAAATTGTGAATCCTGCTGTCACACACTCTATGTTCCACCACCTAACATACTATACTAGGGGCCCAGTGCACAAAAATTTGTGCACTTCGGGGGGTCCCTCAGCCCAGCCTGTGCCCTCTCGCAGTCTGGGACCCCTTGGGGGATGTCCACCTGCTGGTGCGCCTGGCCAGCCTGGGTGAGGGGCTGAGGGCCGTTTTCAGGCTGCCCACAGCCCCTTCAGGGTTCGGATCCCTACTGGAGTAACTGGCCAGCCTGGGTGAGGGGCTGAGGGCTGTTTTCAGGCTGCCCACAGCCCCTTCAGGGTTCGGATCCCTACTGGGGTAACTGGCCAGCTTGAGTGAGTGGCTGAGGGCCGTTTTCAGGCAGCCCACAGCTCCCATTGACCCAAGATCCCAGCGAGGCTGGCTGGAATCAGGTTTCTGGGGTTTATTTATCTTCTATAATTGAAACTTTGTTGCCTTGAGCAAAGGCCTAGGCAGGCAACGAAGCCTCCTGTTTGCTTCAGCTCCATGGCTTCTATAATTGAAACATTGTTGCCTTGAGCAGAGGCCTGGCCGGCCTAGGCAGGCAGTTTCCTCCATCACTGATGCAACAGAAGCTTCCTGTTTGCTCTAGCTCCGTGGCTGCCAGCTGCCATCTTGGCTGGGTTATTTTGCATACAGTCACTCTGATTGGTTGGTGGCTGTGGCTTGGCTGGTGGGCGTGGCTTAGGTGTCTCAGAGTGATTGTTAATTTGCATATTGCTCTTTTATTAGATTAGATATTTTTATTCCACACCCCACATGCAGGCGCCATGAAGGCAGGACTTTATCTTTCCTACCACTTTACCCCCAGTGGTCTGGGCCTGGCACAGAGTAGATGCTAATTACATTTTTGCCGGGTGGATGATAGAAGAAAGTGGAGTAGGGAGACAGGGGCCAGATCCGAACAGGGCTGGCCGAGCAGAGGAGCCCCAGGTCTGGGCCAGGGCAGTGCGATGGATTTGTGTCTATTACCATCCAAACCATCCCTCCTTCCCTACGGACCAAGCAGGTTTTAGGACTCCATCTGTCGAAATAAAAGCACCAGTAGGAAGGCTTGGTGTGCAAGAACGTTTATTGCAGCATTGTTTGAAGTAGTAAAAATAAAATAAGAACAGCCTGAAATTTCTGAAATGCGGAGACTAGTTGAATAGATGATGTAGCCATCATAAGGACTAGTGTGCAGCTGTAAAAAATAAGTTACATGTCAATGGAGTGATCCGGAAAGAGATCCATGATACGCTGTTAAGTGAAGAGTCTATTATGGAATGCAGCACAGTGTGGTCCGTTGTGTGAGCGTGTTTATATAGTGTCATAGAGAACGGACGAGGCCACCAAATTGGTACCATTGCAGAGGGGGCTGGGAGGGGAGGAGGGAAGACTCTTCTGCACTGTGAGCCTCATTGTAAAAGGTGCCACTTTTGTAAGTTGATACAAATCCAGCGGACCACCCACCCCAACCTCTTCCTCCTCAGGAGGAGACGCTCTGCCCCTGTACTGCAGCCCGACAACCAGCCAGAGGGTCTTGCCCACCAAGCAGCCGGCCTCAGCCGTCTGCCTGCCTCCCATCCTGGCGGCCCGGTCCCAGCTCCGGCCTGCCAGCATGTGCCAGGCCAATGGGGCCTACAGCCGGGAGCAGTTCAAGCCTCGCGCCACCCGTAAGTCAGAGGGCCTGGACCAGAGCCCCCCTTCACCCTCGTCCACGCGGGGCAGGGGATGTGGGGGGAGCAGGGCAGGTGAGCACGAATCCAATCGAATCCTCCCGCTCTTCATGCCAGTGCTCTTGGGCCGTGGCACGTTAGCCCGGGAGCGCTCGGTGCAGCCGACGTAGGTTGTCCTTTTTCAAGAACTTCCCAGAATGCTCTTCAACAACCAACTGGAGTCTATCCATCTCTGATGAGTGGCTGGCCGTCAGACCTCATGGCCATGGCTCCCTCAAGCTTACACGGAGCCTCCGATCCAGAGCTCTCTGCACCCCAGCCTGCTCCAGGGAGCCCTCATCCCCTTCCTCCACGGCACTTCACATCACTCTCGGCCCGACCCCGCTACACTGCGCACAGGCCGCCATGCGGCGATCACTGAGTTTTCTTAGCCTTGCTCTGCACCAAAGCAGTGTGTGGGTTCTGACAAAGCTCTCTTCTCGGCTCTTTCCATCCCTTTTCCTGCCTGTCTTGACAAGGCAGACTCAGGAGCGCATGGCTAGAAGGTGCCGGGGCTGCAGAAGCCGCCTCCGTGTTACCCGGGCACCTTGGAGCGAGCATGCCCAGTTGGGGACACCGGCCGTGAACCGGGATGCCCTTCGTGCCTTAACGAGGCCTTTTCTGGGCCTTACAGGAGATCTGGAGAAGGAGAAGCGAAGACTCCAAAACATCCTTGCCACGGGGAAGGATAAGGAGGAACGGAAAAAGAAGCCCCGTGCTGCGCAGCGGAAGGACCCAGCCCCCGACCCGGACCGGTTTGAAGAACGTAAGCCCCAGAGGGGCCAGTTAGCACTGGGGCGGGGAGCGGGCGGGGCCTAGAATCGGGGAAGGGTTGATCCCTGAGGGCTAACTATCCAGACGCAATGTCTGACCACAGAACTGCTTCCTCCCCCAAGAGGCAGTCCTTGACCGCGCCCCGCCCCCCCCAACCAGGAGCCTGATGGCCTCCATTGCCCTGTGCAATGACCACCCTTCTCTCTGTCCAGTCGTCAAGGAAATCCAGGAGAGGAAAGAC
Source organism: Murina feae (assembly GCA_004026665.1). Lineage (NCBI taxonomy): Eukaryota > Metazoa > Chordata > Mammalia > Chiroptera > Vespertilionidae > Murina > Murina feae. The sequence goes on from PVJC01002627.1 coordinate 67,142, forward strand.
TTCCTGGCGGAGATGGAGGCCCTGGGGCGGGCCAAACAGTACCGAGGGCTCATCCTCACGGAGATCTCCCAGGTAGGAGCAGCAGTAGGCGATGGGCGGGGATGTGGCCACCATGAGAAGAATGAGGTCCAAGTAGAAAGAAGGGCCAACTGTGGCTGAGGCTGGCGGAGTCCAGCTCTGGCCTCGTCTGTGTTGGCTCCTGGAGATCCTGCCCTGATACCCAGCTTTCCCTGATGCCCTCGCAGAAACTACGAGAAATGGAGGACATCGACCACCAGAGGAGCAAGGAACTCAGGAAGGCTCTGGCCACTGCCTAATCCATCTCCAGGGGGCGGAGCAGCCCACCCCGTTGCCAAGCAGGGTTATGCCCAGGTCAGCCCACCCACTCAGGCCTCCAGCCATGTCAAATGGTCATATAGCACTGCCCTGGCCTAGGTACAGGGCACCAGGGCATACACAGCACCCTATAAAATGGACATCAGAGAATGAGTTGATTCTTCCCAAGACTGTACCCAGGGGTCCTGGGTCAGCTGTGCCTCTTGAGATCCAGTCTCTCTCTCTCTCTCTCTGTCTCTCTCTCTCTCTCTCTCTCTCACACACACACACACACACACACACACACACACAGACTTCGAATCTTTCCCTGGGGAAAGAGCCCCATTCAGAGTGAAGGCAAGGCCCGTCTCCGCATCGTGGACAGATGTCTAAGGGCAGCCAGCAGGCCCGCTGTGTCCCCGGTGGTTACTCTTCCGAACTCGGAACAAACACTGCTCCTTTCTTCCTGTCTTAGGGCCTACTTCTTTGACTTCTTACAGCCTCAGGCAAATGTTTAACCACTAGATGAACTGGCCAATAAAACACATTTAACGCAGGTCATTACACATTACACACACCGTTTTGTTTCCAGAGGGATAAGGCTTATTTGTTCAAGGAGTTAGACTTTTTCAAGCACGCTTCTCGCTGTTTGCGTATTTCAAGTGGAAATGGGAATGGACCTCTTGAGCGGGCACCGTGGCAGGTGCTGGATCCTCTCGCAGTCACTCTCCAAACCTGCTCCCCTCCTGCCCCCCACAAAGGTTCATCATCCAGCTTGAAAACGGAGGCTCACCAGCCGCAAAAACCAAGGTCATGTCGCCAGCAAGCTGCCGACTCAGGGTTAAGTCAGCTTTGGGTCTTTCCACTAAACCCACGGCCCATAGAATGGTGGATGGGAAGGATCAGACCAGGCCCTGGCTCTGGGCTCCAACCCCAGCCTCAGCGCCGACTCTCGCCCGTGAGGCCCAGCAGAGCAGCCTGGGCTGGCGCACACTGCACAGCCCCATGGCTTTGGCCATCACGAGTCCTCCATCCCCCAGCATTCTGTCATTTTCCTGTCTCCACAAATGAAAATATTTTGGAAATTTCAAGCAGCCCTCCCCCCTGGGAGTCATATGACCTGAAGGACACATGACCCAAGTTTTGGTTTGTAGGGTAAACTCCACCTGCAGCCTCAAACAGATCAGGGAGGGCGGCCAGATCAAGAGCTGGTTCAGGAACATTCCATGGGAAGCTTGTGTCTACACGCCCTCCGGAACCTGAGGCCAGAGGGCGCAACATGACAAGGCCAGCACAAGGCCAGCCGTCCACGCAGCAGCCCCACTGCATGGCCCCAGGCAGCAAACTGGAGAACCCAGGTTACATTCAGCCTGCCCTCGATTTAATTTCCGATTAGATGCCAACACTTACAAATTACACACAATCTGGATTTCTAGCTGCTTTTGAAAAATGGAAAGCTCTGCCGACACTGGGCACATTGCCACAGTATCCCCACCACCCAAGTCTCCTGACTCTGAGGCAGCCCAACGGAGCCATCCCTCAGGCACCCCAGCCCATCCTGCATCCTGGCCCCTGAAAGGCCCTGGAGTCAGTGACCCAGCCCCAGGGCAACAGGCACAGGAGGAGGGGGACTGCCAGGGGCCACACGGGCAGGAGCCGCCTCTCCCTCCAGAGCAGGGAGTCCCACCCAAGGGCAGGCAGTGAGGGCCAAAGCCCCTACACGCCCCCTGGGCCACCAGCAGGCACCAGAGGTGGGCAAGAAGGCAGGCCTGGCCAAGGGCAGAGCGCCCGAGGCTGCAGGGCACAGCAAGGAGGTGGTTCCATTCATTGTTGGAGTCAATACAGGGCGACCTTCCCCGGAGGTGTGCTGTGCCAAGGGAGGGGGCCTGCAGGTCCCAGAGCCGGCTTGTAGCAGCAGTGCTTCAACCAGGCGCTGCGGGCACAGTCCCTGGGGAAAGGCCTGGTCCCCATCGCCTCCCAGTGGGGAGAGTGGCCATCAGTCCTTTGGTGGGAATAAGTCGGGGAGAACAAGCAACAGGAGTGTGAGGAGACAGACTGGTGGGGACCACACGCAGGAATGGGCCCTCCACCCCAGGGGGCAGGGTGAGCCTCAGACTGCAGTGTGTGAGGGAACCGGGATTAGCACCTACTCGAAGCCGAGGCCTCAGGCCGAGGCCTCCAGGGACCCTTGTGGGGAGACTCAGCTTAGGGCCCCGGCCCCCAGCTCCCCAGTGCGGCCATCACAGCCCCCGTCCTACGAGGCTCCTACAGAGCCAGGAACGAGGAAGCGCGTCCTGGAACTTAGAGACGGAGGCAGGGTTTCATCCCTCAGCCCCACGCATGGCTGAGGACACAGTCACTGGGCAACATGCAGACTTCACGGAGCGCCCAGGGGAGGGGAAGCAGACGGGCCGCCTGCCCCGGTGAGGAAGACAGGAACGGGGCGGGGCCGGGGCCGAGGAGCAGGGCCCTTGAGGCAGGAGGCCGGTGCACACCTCGTGGGGGAGGACCCTCAGGTCCGAACTTTAACAGCGAAGAGTCCTGTCTGGATATGACCCAGGAGGAAGGACCGAGGAGCTGCCGTCACAGCAGGGCTGGGCGGGACGAGGGGCAGGTGGGCCCGGCCGCTGCCGCTCCCTGGACCCAGGTCCCTGGGCCCTGCTTGCTCCTTGGGTCTGTCACAGCATCTGAGTCCTCAGAACCAGACCGGACAGGGCTGAGCCAACAGGGTCCTCACAGGTGGGAGCCCCTGGCCGTTAGCTCTTGTCCCCGGGGGCCTTGCTCTTGGTGTCACGCTTGTTTCCCAGCAGCTTCAACACCTTCACCTTCTTGAACTTCCCCTTCTTGCTGCCCTCGGACTCCGCCTCCTTCTGGAACTCTGCAGGAGAGAGGGAGCCTGAACAACATGGGGGAGGGCAGGGTTGTGCCAGAGGCTGGGAGCCCTGGGCACATCACCTCGCCCTCAGCCTCTGGGTCTTTGCCTACAGGATGGGAACCATATTCTCTCCCAGGGTTTTGGCAAGGATCCGAGGTGAAGGAATGTGAGGTTTCTGAAGTACGGCTTACGTTTATCTCTAAAAGGCCGGAGCTCACAGCTCTGTGGGTTACAACACAAACACCGACTCAGGAATCCTCTCTCCGTGCCCTGACTTTATGGACGAGAAAATGTGGGTTTGCAACGGACTAGCACCGACTGAGCTCTCTGTAGGTGCCAGGCCCTGGCGAAGTGCTTCTCACACATTTCCCAGTATCCTCGGCACACACCTGGCAGGCGGGGCCTCCTCACCCCTCCTGCAGGCCAGGGGAGTGAGGTCAAGCCCCCCCGATAAGCACTAGAGCGGCTGGAAGCCCAGCAGCCTGACTGGAGTCCAGACGCAACCGCAAGGCCACAGCGTGAGTCACGGTGGAACTGAGATTGAACGCGGGTCTCCTGACTGCCCTGCCTCACTGCTGGGAGGTACAGCTATTGGAGCGCACAGATTTCTAAGACCAGCTGCCGCTCTCCGGAGGAAGGCAGAGTTCAATAAACCACGCTGGGAGAAGGCTCACAGCACACCAGTGGGCACCGGGCAGCCCACACCCACCCTCCAAGCCCAGGCCACAGCCTTCCCGGCCACAGGCCGCCCGCCTCGCCGCCCACGGCCTTCCCAACCAAACAGAACTGGGAGTTGGCACACGCCATCCCTGTAGCGCCCACTCCACCCCTCTGTTCAACTTAGAGTTCAAAGGGGCCGGCGCCAAGGAGGGGCCTCACCTTTCTTCTTAATCATGGCTTCCAACATCTTATCTTCCTCTTCCTCCCTGAAGCGAGAGAGGGAAGCTGAGTGTCCCACAGGAGGAAGGGCCAGAGACGCCCAGTGCCTTCCAGCCTCTGACTCGCTCGGTGCACTGAGGTCGCTGCCGTGAGGGCAGCGCTGGCCCGCCTGCCCTGAGCCCTTCTCCCAGGAGCCCTGACCCAGCCTGGTCACCTCTGCCGGTCCTCATCCAGGCAGTTGACAATGGCATTGCGCTGCTCGATGAGTGTCACCATCTCCTGCATCAGCACCTTCTCCCGGCCCCGGTCCTCCTCTGTCCAGTCCTTTTCTGCCCGAGGAGAAAAGTTGGGGGTGTGAGTGGTAGGAAACCCTCCTGCCTTCCCAGGAAGCCAGGCAGCAACCCCTAAGTGCTGAGTTCGGGCCAGCCCTGTGCTAGAGGACAGGACAGAGGCGCAGATGGGTGGGGAGTCCACGTGTTGGGAAAGATGAAGGTTATTATAGAAGAGACCAAGGTTACTGGGCTGCCTACCAAAAACACCAGCCGTGGGGCTCAGGAGGCCAGCACAGCACCTGCCCCAAGAACAGAGTCCAGCACACGCAGATGGCCTCCTGCGTCCGCGCATTCACTCGTTCACAAATGCTCACGGTGTTTCTCGGAGGAGGCGGGATGGGGCTGGGCCTCCTGAGAACCTCCCAAGGTGGGCTGGCCAGGGGGAGCAGGGGTGGAGAGAGAACAGGGAACCCCAGGGGTCCTCGTGGCTTACTGGAACATTAGTGCCACGACGGAGGGCAGACTAGAGGGGATCCTGGGGCAGGGAGCTCAGCCACGCACCTGCTGCTCCTCCAGCCTCCTCTCAAAAATCCTCAAGGACCACCTCAGGAGCCCACCTGCCCCTCAGGAGTCCTCCCACCCAGCCCACAGGCCCCCAGGGATGGGTGCCCCCCTCGGCCTTCCCTCCACATCTGCTACCACAGGACTCCCAGCCATGCCCCCACCCCTTCCACTCCACCCCGCACAAGGCAGGGGCAGGCGGCCCGCACAGCTCTGGGGACAGCGCAGGCTTCAGAGTCACCCCCCAGTTCAAGTCCTACTCTGCCACTTCCAGGGTAAATCATGTCACCGATCTCCATTTGGGGAAGCTGAGGCTCAGGGACGTCACACAGCAAGGATGGAGCCCTGACACTCACCATCTGCAGCCCTTATGGTATCTATGGGTCTCCAACCCACTTGGGGCCTTAGAAACGAGCCCCACCTTGAAAGCAACCTCGGGGACAGGTGACGAAGCTAGGATGTGCTGTCACCATGCAGAGGGCTGGAGAAGCACATAGTAAGGCCAGGGCCAGGCGGGCCAGGCATACAGCTGCTGTGCCCACTCTGCCCACAGGGTGTCGCTGTGGCTCCCTCCAGGGTGGCCACGCCTTAGCCTTCCCTGAGATTTGGGAGTGACTGCTCTCCCAGGCTCTCCCAGGGACACGATGGCCTCCGGGTCTCATCCCACCTCCCAATCTCCCAGTCAATGGAGAGGCAGGGCCAGTGACCCCGCTGGCAGGAAGGGCTGTGTCCACAGGGTGGGGCCCAGGTCCCCATCCATGGGGCAAGACTCCACCATTCTGGCTCACCTGTTAGTGGAAATGACGGTGCCACACCTGGGCCACAGGAAGTGGTCAGAGCCCTGGTTCCCACTCCAAACACGCCACAGTCCCTGGGCCTCTGGGCCGGCAGCTGCGGCTCCCATGTCACAGCCACAGACCCCAGCTCAGCCACGCACTAACCATCACTGTCCACCCCTGGGGGCCACAGGGTATTGCCACATCCGCTGTCACCTGGTCCCAAGAACATCCTGAGGTAGGTACCCTCCTCCCGTCTGATACTTGAAGCCACTGCGGCTCAGGGAGGCCCCGCCCCCAGCACATTAGCGGCAAAACACAGGATGGTCTGCCTCCACCGCAACCCTCCAGCTGCCCCTGCACCATCCTGAGCTGTTCTGCCCCTCCCGCCCAGTCATTCTGGGTCACCCAGCGCGGGTCAGGTCCTGCTGTGTTTGCTCTAGCCTGAGGGCGGGAGCCCAGAGCTGCCTCTGGACAGGCCGCTGCTGTCATCTACTCATCAGCGCAGCTCTGGGCTCTGGAGCCTGAGCCCCGCCCCCGGGGAGTCCACCCACCCACACGTCCCAGGAGGGGGGCAGCCACAGGTGTCTGTTCCTTGGTGCTCTGGGGGCCAGTCACCTCCGACACCATGTGTCCACACTCCCCGGCTGGCTCCAGCCTGTTTATCACCGGATGCAACCCAGACGGCACCTCCCAGCCCTCTCCGTAGCCCTGTTCCCAGAGCCAGTGTGTCCCCATCAGGGCGCTGTCTGCCCACTGCCCAGCCTGGAGGGGAAGGACTGGGCTGGCTGCAGTGTCCCCAGGTCGGGGTGGTGCCCCGAGGGCACGAGGCTGCACTCACCTGGCTTGTTGAGGAGGCACCTGAGCTCATACTCCACGTCGGCCTGGCGCTGCTCCAGGTTCTGCTGCTTGAAGCTGGAGGGTGGGAATAAGACGACTATTACTTCGGCCGCATGCAAGGCTGCCCTGGCCTGGGCTGTCAGGGACGCGGGGGGAGACGGGGAGCCTCTCCCTTCCCAGTTGCATGGGTCCCCAGGCAGGAGCGGGGCCGAGGGCGGAGGACTCACACGTAGATGAGCTCGGACTCGCGCCGCACGAGCAGGTGCTTCTCGTGGATGAGCTTGAACCAGTCCACCAGCATGTCGTCCTCACGGCCCTCTGCAACCAGATGCCCACTGAGGCCAGGGCTGGCCGCAGGCCCTGCCCGCAGGGAGAGCGGTGCCCGCCGCCCCCTCCCCGCCCGCCCGCCGGCCCTCCCGCAGCTCTCGCACCATTCACCCCGCCTCGCAGCTTCTCCTCCAGCAGCACCCCGCGGAGTTCCAGGGCGTCCAGCTGGCGCTCGATGGTGTCCACCTCTCGGTGGATGTCCTCCTCGGGGATGTACTGGTCAGCCTGGACCTGCCCGACAGCACCCCGGTCACCTGAGGAACAGCCCCCCGCCCCCCGCCTGCTGCCAGGAGCTTCACGTTCTCGGGCCAGCACTGGCCACCGCAGGCCCAGGGCCCGGGCGCCATCCCACACCCTGTGCAGCATCCAGGGTCGGGAAGGGTTGCTGTGGGCACAGACTCGGTCACTCCATGCCCCTGGCCCCGGCACCAATGGGCACACGCAGAAGAGGCACAGCTTCCCACCTCTCGTGGCAGCCCTGTCCCTTCTCTGCCACTCCCTGAGCGATACCCCGGTGGCGTGGCCTTCTATGGGGTACACTGGGGAGCACCAGCCCATCTTCCTACTAGTCATGTGAGGGCTCTGATCCTTGAGCTACTATTCGTAACGAGCCAGAGGCACCACCATGGCTCCTGCTTGCAAACAGCTGACCTGGTCAAGTTGACCTTCCCGCTGGACCACCCAAGCGCCCCTCTCCAACATCTGGGCGCAGCTGCCCAGGCAGCCCATCCTCCCCGAGTGTCCCCCAGGAGCCTGCTGGCTGCCAAGGCGGGCTGGGCCCCGCCGTCCGGAGCTCCCGCTGGTACCTTGCGCTTGATGAGCGGGAAGCCGTGTCCCGGGGCAGGTGGCCTCGCTGGCTTGGGTCCTTTGGTGGCTTTCCTTGGGGCTGGGGATGCTGTGGGTGACGCCTTCCGGTTAAAAGGGTTCTCCTTGCAGGAAGACTGGAGGCAGTGACACGACAGAGGGTAAGTCCGGGAAGGAGCAGGCCCCTGCAGACTCCCAGCAGCCAGTCTCCGAGGCCCTCCGTCACCCCACACACCTCCCGTTCCCCAGCACCGCCCAGTGCAGCTGCGGCCTGGAACGTGCACATGGGCTTGTCACCGCGGTTATTGTAATGCCCACTTTACAGCTAGAACTCAAGTTCAGAGAGTTAAGCAATCGGCTCAAGGTCATGCACTTCCCAAGGGCCCAAGCCGGGCTGAGAATCTGGGCGGGCAGCCATCCTGCCCTGGGGCAGAGGTCAGGTCTTGGGAGTTTAGGGCCCACAGAGCTGTAGCAGCTCATTCAGGCCTCCTAACTGCCCCTTCCCGCAGCGAGGACTCCCAGGTTCAGAGCGGCCCTGCTCCCTGCCCAGCGTGGCCCAGTCAGGAAGCACCCCCCCCCCCCCAGGAAAGAACCCTCTCCTCCACTGGCCCCTTCATGCAGGAGAGCACCTCTCTCTCCCCCCACCCCTCTCTCTCCCAGCAAAGCTGGCAGCCCTAGCACCTCCAGCTACTTCCCCAGCCCCTGGAAACAGAGAGGTCATCAGGGCTCCATGGAGAGTCCCCCAGTGTTCGCCCAGCTTTCTCCAGCAGCTGGGGAGGCAGGGGGCCCCGCTCACCCCTGTGCAGCCTGGGAGGGGTTCCCTCAGGGGTAGCTGCTCCGAGTCCAGGCAGGGAGGCAGGTATGGTTCCCACAGGGCAGCACCCACCCAAGACGCCCTCTTCTGCCCACAGTGCCTCTGCCATCGTCTCCTAACCTTGGGGTTCGGGTGTGGGGGTGCCTCAAAAGGAAGCCCACTTGGGACTCTAGCTCCTCTCTCCACAGTCACACCCTGAGGGGCTCAGCAGGGCCCAACACCCTGACACCCCAGCCCCTCGGGGGGTCCTCAGCCTTTTCTCACACACACAATCCCTTCACAGCAAAAGGGTGTTGAAAGGGAGCGGCCTAAAGAGGGGCGGTCCAAAGTCACCCCCTCCCTCACCTCCCACCAAGGAACCCCCAGGACTCCTCAGGGCCGCTGAGGCCTAGAGAAGGGGCGGGGCCAGAGAGGGGGCAGGGCGGCCTTCTCCAGGGTCAGCAGGTGGGTGGCAGAGCTGGACAGGCAGCCTTGGTGGAGGTCAGGGAAGGTTAAATGCCTGAGAGGCACGTGGGCAGAGGCTGGCCCAATAGCTCAGCTGCCTCCTCAGCCTTGTCCCCTGCCAGGTCAGACCATGACCACAGCTGCCCCATAGGAGCCGTCCTGCCGCTTCCCCGGGGGCTGGACCAGCCTTGGCCTTCGGGGTGTGAGGCAAAAGTGGACAATCAGAACCTGGTGGCCCAGAGGGACTGTGGCTCCGAGAGAGGCCTCTCAGAGGAATATCCTGGCCCCTGGTGACCCCCATTCTTGGCCTGGGAGTCAAACAAGTGTGCAGACAGCCCACAAAGGTCATGGTCCCCGCATGCCCACTCCGCCCGAGAGGAGACAGTGCAGGACGGGCCTGGGAGGGCCTCTGGCATAAACAGGGCCTCAGGCAGCAGAAGGGTGGACAGAAGGACGTCGGATAGATGGTGGTTGGGTGAGTGGATCCCGATGGAGAAGCGCAAGGCTAACAGGCAAGCAGGTCCCTGAATGCATCAATGCCTAGAGGCCAGGCAGGTGGACAGGTGAAGAAATGGACGGGAGGTCTGGCTGATGGACGAAGGCTAGACGGATCTGTGCCTCAGCGAATGGGGTGGGGAATGGGCAGATGGACACGGCCAGGTCAGTCAAGAAGTAAGAGGCCAGCAAAGATGGACGGCCACAGACGTTCCTGTCCTGAGACCAGGCCCCATTCACCGACAGGCCAGCTTCTGGGCGAGGGCGAGGCACTCACCTTTACCTGGAGCTGCGGGGATGAGGTGCCAGGGAAAGGCACGGGGACCTTGTCTCCCATCAACAAGAGCGGGGTGGGGGCAGCGCCACTGCAGGGCTTGGCTGGCTGGGCACCGGAGCTGCCCCTAGTATTGGGGGCGAGGCCAGGGCTGGCTTGAGGCGTCCGGTCCAGGATGGGCTGCGCCAGCTCCCCGGAGGAAGACAGGGAGGAGTCGGCAGAGAGGCTGGCAGAGGTCCCGGGGGTGCCAGGAGCGTGGACGGCAGGCTCTGAGGAGCTCTTGGGCACAACCGGCGGCTCCAGGAGGTCCCCACCCGCGGGTTGGCTGGCGCCCTCGGAAGACAGGCTCTCCACACTGAGGGCCGGCGACGGGGTGGCCGAGGGCGGCTCCGAGTGCGAGAGGCGGGAGGCGTGGAGAGCTGCACAAACAGATGAGCAAGTGGGCGCCACGCCTAACACGGTCCCCCTCGTCAGATCCACGCGTGGCCTCGGCCACCATGTCCTCCCACGTCCAGATGGAGCCCGGGCCCCAGAACCCGCCCATCATGGCTACCATCTCCTCTTCCCCTCCCCTGTCTGACCCCACCCGAGCCAAGCCAAGTTTAAAAGGCAAATCTGAAAACAAACTAAAATAAAATAAACAGGAAAGAATAAAAATAAACATTTTAGCCTTAAAAAAAAAAAAAGGCAAACCTGCCAGGGGAGGGGAGGCACAGACAAAACGGACAGCGAGGCGGCTGCTCTGGTGCCTCCCGCAGGAGCAGAGGAGGGAGGGAGGGAGGGAGGCGGGCAGCAGGCGCCCAGGAGCCTCCAGCGCCCAGCTCAGGGCCGGGCCCTGCCTGCCCCGCTGAACTCCTCCTGCGGCCACGACACCGACACCGACACC
>PVJC01002628.1:0-77529 GCA_004026665.1 Murina feae
CTCTGATTGGCTGGTGGGCGTGGCTGTGAGCAGAGGCTCAGCCAGTCTAGGCAGGCAGTTGCAACAGAAGCCTTTGGTTTGCTCTAGCTCCATGGCTGTTGGCCTCCACCTTGACTGGGTTAATTTGCATACAGCCGCTCTGATTGGCTGGTGGTAACGGTCAATTTGCATGTTTCTCTTTTATTATATTAGATACTTAATATTGAATCCTGAAATTTCAGGGATTGCCCTCTCTCACTCCACTGGGAATCTGTCCCAACCACCACTTCTCATTTCACAATACATTAATTCTTTTAGTTTAGCTGGGAAATGTAAAGCAGTAAATGACCCCCATTGACCTGAAAAAAAAAGTTAATGAAGCTTCTTTTTGTGTTTATCCAATTCACAGCTCTTGATTTCACCTTTGTATGCTAAAATATAGGGGAAAACAGTCTTATTTATACTTTTCACAATAAATAGCAACACAAACATTTATTTTCCATCAAAGCCATTTTTAATAATTCTACAAACATGGATACTTAAGATTGTAGCTTATCTACAAAGGAAATCTTGCTTTGAGGGACACAGCCCTTTCAATCGAAAGGATTGAGTAGCACATCCATTCAGGTGCTACTTTATTCCAGAATTCCCACCCAAAACTGTAAGGTAAGAATGGAAAAAAAGGGCTGAAGGTATAGATTTTTTTTCTTCCTTTCTTTCCCTCTGTATTAAAAGCTAGTTTTGTCAATAAAATGGATACTTAGAGGAGGCAAAAAATAGGCTTATGTTTTTTCTATATATTGTTGATAGTGGATATTGTCCTTTAAGACATCGCCCACATATATGTCTGGAACCCATGATATGATCAGAATTACTTTGTTTTGAACAAGGCAGAATAAATGAAGATTTATTTTATTTACTTTAACCAAGGACCATGTTATTAAGATGTTGGGAGTTTATAGAATAAATTATCTCTCATATTTTATTTTAGTCTTATTCTTGAAATTTATTTGTCTTGAGTGATGACGAAAACATTACATTTACATGATATATGCAGGGTTTTTCATTTGATTGTTTATTTTAACAAAAAACACAAACAAACATAGCCTGATAAAAATATACTAAATTTAGCACTTGCTAATTATAACGGATAGAGGAGATTTTGGATGCTGAAGCTATGTGTTTTCAAAAATTATAGATGAAATAACTTCTAATCCATCCACTGCCTTGATTGTAACTCACTCAAAATTTAACATTTATTTTAAATAAAAATAATCAAGGAGTGGCTTGTTGTACTCTATACTGTTGTATCTTTGTGTCTGAATGATTAAAATAATTTTTTAAGAAAAACATTATATTATTGCCATACAGTTCACTTTAATGATAGCTCACAGAATTCATCATATATGTGTTCTCAATTATTTTTTATCTTGGCTGCAAATAAATGTTCAATGTTTCTTTCCAGAGCCTATTAAGGGGAAAGAAGTGAAGTTGGCAGCTTCCCCAAAGGAAAAAGGTAATATTGTATAATGAAATGTGAAAACACATTGATCTGCCCGCTGAATATTCAGTTACTTGCAACAAAGTAATATATCATTTATTTTTAATGCTCTCAAACTATAACTTTCATATGCCTGTGTATGTTTTTGAGTGAAGAACAAAAGACTTATTTCCTATCATAGAATTCTAAACTGTACTATGAAATAACAAAGGAAAGAGTAACTATGTCAGAAATATTGAAAAGCTTTTAAAAATGCATATACTCTTTTGATTTTATCAATCTCTGGTGGGAAATCAACATTTTATAATCCCAAGGTGACTCTTATTAGGAATAACTATGGAAACCAAGGGTTTAATATAAAAAGTAATACTTAAAATTTCTCAGTGATATTTTGCCATTCTTTAACTTCAAATAGAGTAAAATCATAAATTTTATGGCTAGGAAATGCTTAGAGATAAACTGTAGTCCAATATTCTCATCTTATAAATACATAAAATGAATAGTAAAGAAGCTTTTAAAGTTATTGTGATTTCCAGCAATGGCAACATTAGAATTCTGATCTCCTAAATCAAGCATTGTGCTCTTGAATCTTATTGCATCCCTTGTCTCCACATTATAGTAGTCTCTGAGTAATGTGGATCTGATATGCCATACATCAAGTTATGTCCTCTAAAGCATAAGTAAATATGCTAAGTTCAATGTCCTACAATTGGATTCAAATTAATCCCAGTACATTCTATGGGCATAGTGTCATGCTCAGAACTGTCTCATTTTCCTTGTTGTCAAAGTATACATATTCGTGAACCAATGAAACCATAAAATGCACCATATTGGATGGCAGAAATAGAGCCTGTTTCTACATTTACTCTAAAAAGAAGTCTGCATGAATTACCATTGCTTCACAGCCTGGCTGGGAGCTTCCTGGGCCGGATATGAAATTGGCCCTCTGTCCCTGGAGGGTCTGGGAGACTGAAGAAAGGCAGGCCACTCCAGGTCAGTAGGTGGCAGGTTTAGTAAAAAAGAGAACTCACTTAAAAGGCTTGTTTTGGCGGGCCACAAAACGAGTACTGTATTTTCCGGCGTATAAGACGACTAGGCGTATAAGACGACCCCCAACTTTTGAGAAGATTTTCCTGGGTTAAAAAGTCCGGACGCAGACCATATGTGGCACAAAAAGGAGCCAACTGGAGACACTTGTGGTTTCCGTCCAGCTCCATTGAAATGGAATGCGGCTGTTTTTGAGCTCTCCCCACCATATGCAGCGACCGCAGATTTTCCAGTATGGCTCGAAGTTTCAGCACCAACCCTATAAGATGACACCCGGTGTATAAGATGACCCCTGACTTTTGAGAAGATTTTCCTGGATTAAAAAGTCATCTTATATGCTGGAAAATACAGTAGATTTCCCCACCAGCCTGCCAGAATATTAAAAGTCTGTATAGAGGGCTTAACTAAGTTCAGTCATGTACACAAGAAGCCTTAACCGGGTTCAGTCATATGCGCAGCAGGCCTTCGTAAGCGTTAATCATGAACCCAGTTCAGAATGCTCATCAGTACATTACTATTCTAAGGCTGTGTCTTTGTACAGCTTCTAGCTGGGGGGAGGCAACTGGGGAGCACAATTCCTAAGCACAGGAGAGAGAATGGGGAGCTTCCAGTTGTCCTGGGGGAGCTCAAGGGTCAAACCAGTGGTAACATCTTGATGAAGTTTCCCTACACTAATGTCCAGGGACTTAGCAGTAAAAATTGCAACTTATTGGCCTTGTTTTATTACCCTTCTGGTAAACCTGTATAAACATGTTGGAGATATGAGGGCAATGAGAAAGCTGACAGGGAATCAGCCAGGGAAATGAAGGTTGTGTGGAGAGTCCCCTTTAGTTTATGTGGCATATGTAGTCATATTTTCCTAACTTGGCAGTTAATTTTGAGTTAAACAAAATTGCCATTTAAAGAAGCACAGATCACAACATGAATTTTTTTCTCAGCCCACGTATGTGCTTGAATTTTTAAAAAGCAACATGTACTCCAAACATATTAAAACATTTTTATTTTACTTTTTAGACTATCAATATTATTGTTGATAGTATTACAGATGTCTCCCATTTACATCTCCCATTTACTCTTATATTTTATTTTAGAAACTAGGGGCCTGGTGCACAAAAATTTGTGCACTCAGGGGAGTCCCTCAGCCCAGCTTGTGCCCTCTTGAAGTCTTGGACCCCTCAGGGGATGTCCACCTGCTGGTGTGCCTGACCAGTCTGGGTGAGGGACTGATGGCTGTTTGCAGGCTTGCCAAGCCTCCCAGTGGTAACCCTCACCCAATGGGGGTGTGGCCAGCCTGGGTGAGGGACTGAGGACTGTTTTCAGGCTGACCACAGTCCCTTCAGGGTTCAGGTTCCTACTGGCAGCCTGGGTGAGGGGCTGAGGGCTGTTTTAAGGCTGCCCACAGCTCCCATTGACCCAATGTCCCAGCGAGGCTGTCTGGAATCAGGTTTCTGGGGTTTATTTATCTTCTATAATTGAAACACTGTTGCTTTGAGCCAAGGCCTAGGCAGGTAATGAAGCCTCCTATTTCTTCAGCTTTGTGGCTTCTATAATTGAAACATTGTTGCTTGAGCAGAGGCCCGCTGGCCTAGTCAGGCAGTTGCAACGGAAGCCTCCTGCTTGTTCCAGCTCTGTGTCTGCTGGCCACCATCTTGGCTGGGTTAATTTGCATACAGCGGCTCTGATTGGCTGGTGGGCATGGTTTGGGTGTCTCGGAGTGATGGTCAATTTGCATATTACTCTTTTATTAGATTAGATGTTTTATCATACTTAATACTTTACTTTTACAATCACCAATGATAGTTGTTTATTTGGTGCTATGGGCAATTTTATGTTATCCTGTTATGTGAATTGAGATGTTTTGCCTTGTAAAGGGATTATTGCATTTTATGTTAAATGTTCAATAGGTTGAGCAATGTTGCTATATTATTCAAGGAATTAATTAATGGTGAGACTACACATTAATTTATTTTGAAGAAACTCTAAATTACTTTAATAGGATCTAATTGTTGATTGGAATGGATGTTTACATAACAATCTAAATTGAAATCATTTGATACCATTAACTAATTTAACCACACTGTGATGTTATAATTCCTTTGCCAATCTAAGACAGAAGTATAAAATATAAAGAACAGATAGGAATATTATGAACATCCACATTTTTCATTAAGGAAGTTTAGTTAAAAAAAATTCCCCAGCAGAAATGCATATGAAGTACATATATACATGAAAAACAATTCAAGTTTTCATTAAAAACACTTGGTGTTCATTTTAATCTTTGATCATTAAAATATCAAACTAAGATTTCCCTCTCTCTTCTTTTATCTTTCTATTATTGCACAACAGATGATAAGTCTAGTATCAGTCAGTTCCTGGTCACAGATAATGGTGATGGGGAAGGGAGCACTTTGAAAGCTATATTTTCAACAGTTGTTTTATTTCACTATTACATAATTTTTACATTATTGTACAATTCTCTAATTTTTAATGAAAGTTATATGCAGACAAGGGTTTGTATAAAGTTTCAATTAAATGCAATGACCAGACTATTATGTTTAATGTTGTCCTATTATTTTCTTAGAAATTGAGGCTTCAAATGATTGAATAAAAACATTTAATTAGTTTTTTTATTTTTACAATTTAAAGTGACAGTGATATCTTTTAGTAATGTGCCTTGAAATTTTATTAATTGAATCTCATCATTTTTCCCCAAACAAGCAAGCCAAATTCAGGTCTGTGATACTAAATAAGAATTACAGTACTTGGTTATTCTGACAAAAAGGTGTAACCATAGCATGACTTCTACTTTCACCTGTCAGAGATATTGTCACATTAGGCTTTCTTTACTTTAAGGGGGGTCAGTGTCATAATATACATTAGAACAGTCACAATACAAATAAATGAAATTAGGAAATAAAAAGATATAAAAGACATCCAAATAAAAATGTAGGAAGTAAAATTATCCTTGTTTGTAAATGACATTACCTCACACGTAAAAAACTCTAATGAATCCAATAAAAAAAAAACTTGTTAGAATTAATAAATGAATTCAGTAAAGTTCATTGATACAAAATCAACATACAAAAATCAGTTAAACTTCTAAAAGCTAACAATGAACAATCTGGAAAGAAAATTAAGGCAATTTTATTTACAATAGCATTATAAATAATGAAATACTTAGGGATAAACTTAACGGAGGATACAAAAGACTAGTTAATTAAAAATTACAAAACATTGATGAAATAAATTAAAGAAGACACAAATACATAGAAAGACATCCTATGTTAATGGATCAGAAAACTTAATATTGTTAGAATGTCCACCCCACTCTAAGAGATTTACATTTTTCAATATATTCTCTATAAAAATTCCAATGGCGGTTTTTGCAGAAAGAGATAAAACAATAATAAAATTCATAATTAACCACGAAGGACCCCAAATAGCCAAAACAATACTAAAAAAAAAAAAAGAAGAAGAAGAAGCACAAATTTGGAAATGTCATACTTGCTGGTTTCAAAGCTTATTATATGCTACAGTAATTAAAACAGTATGGTACTGGCATGAAGACAGATGATAGAGAAATGGAACAGAATAGAGAGCCCAGAAATAGGCCCACATACATGGCTGACTGATTGTTTACATGGATACCAGTACATAATGGATAAGGCCTAGTCTCTTTAACTAAGGAGACAGGGAGAACTGGATGTCTACCTGCAAAAGAATAAAATTGGACCCCTACTGTGCACTGTACACAAAACACAACTCAACAGCTTAAACGTAAGACCTGAAACTGTAAAATTCCCAAAGAAAACATAGAACATCTTCATGACATTGACATCAGCAATGATGTCTTGAATGTAACACCAAAAGTATAGGTAACAAAAGGAAAAATAGACTTATGAGGCAACGTGAAATGGAAAAGCCTCTGCACAGCCAAGTAAACAACCAACAGAACAGCCTAGGCAGGAGGCAGCCGGTCCATGATCCTCTCTCATCGTCGATGTTTCTATCTCTCTCTCCTGCCCCTTCTCTTCTGCTTGCCCCTCTATGAGGACTGAGCCTGCAACCCAGGGCATATGTCCTGACTAGGAATTGAACTGTGACCTCCTGGTTCACAGGTCGATGTTCAACCACTGAGCCATGCCAGTTGAGCAAAGATAAATTAAAAAAGAAAGTAGTGGTGCTTGCCAAGTGCCAGGATATGGGTAAATGGAGGGCTGTTCAATTGATAGAAATTTTGTATTATTCAAGGTGAAGTTCTAGAGATGTATTGTACATTATTGTGCTTACAGATACAAATAATGTACATCTAAACATTTTTATGAGAGTGGATCTCATGTATTTTTTTCACCACATTAAAAAAGATCTGGTTAATTAGTCTTTTCAATTCAAAAAAAAACTCTTAAACTTACCCATTTTGTATGAAATTTTGGGTTCAAATATCTATACTGCATTGAATAAAAGTAGACACATATTTCAGTTTATGTTCTTAAATCTAGTTATACACTAAAATCTAATATTGAGTTAAGATAAAGAAATGGCTTTTCAAAGCCTCATTTTGCAGGGAAAATAGAACTATATATTCATGCTTTGATGCCTCATCTTTTCTTCAAATCCTTAGAATGAAAGATAAAGTATAGATGGTTATGTTAAAAAGACACAGGGAGTGCAATTAAAGGGAACATATGTATGTGTGTGTGTGTGTGTATGAAAAACAGAAAGGAAACACAAAGCAATTAGCCGGAATGAAGCTGCATGGATGCTGGGCTTTAAGTGTTTAAGCAGCAGAGCTTATGAGGAGTTTAGTTAAAACAATAACACACATTCCAATAAGCAGAGATTTTAAGCAAGTCTCAATGCAATTAATTAATCACGCACTGCAGTGGAGCTCCCATTCAAGAAAAGGTACTGAAAAAGAGTTACTGCCAGCAATTGTCTGGATTACAGTGAACTGGGAAACTGCATACACAAGGAGAATTGGAGGAAATAGGCTCAACTGCTCATCTGAGACCTGGGAGAAGTCCCTGCTGGGTGGGTGACTTGTTCAGGAATAGCCCCACTTACACTGAGGAGATACCTTGAGTGACTCAAGTAACAACTGGACTAGAAGTTAAGAGGGAGAACGGGGTCAAGTAAAGGAACACCACGATCATAATTCAAAGAAAAGAAAGAATGAAGAGAAAAGGCAACAGCCATGGTAGTACAACCCACGGGTAAAATATAACCCCAAATTCTACATTGTATGAGAAAAATTAATGTCTGAACTTAACCAGTGTTCCTATGCTGCTATAACTAGTGATCACAAATATTCTGGTGTCCACTGGTTGACATGAAAACAATCAAAGTTTTGGTTTCTAAAACATTTCAGTTTTAATGTGATGTAGTGTTCTAATTTTCTAAATCAATATGACAAAGATTTATTGTCTTTTGTAACTGAGAATTCTCATAAGCAAATCCAATTAATTTACATATATTTATTCACCAATCTGCATATTTTACATTTTCCTAATCACATTGAAAATCACATATATCATCTTTGCTTATGACATTGTCATCCTCTAAGAAGTATTCATATTTGCCACAACATTGCTTTTAAAATCTAATACTTTATCTAAAATACTTGAATTAAGAATCAACATTCATTTTTTAAAATTTTGTATAACTTTTCTGGAGTTTTTTTGTGTGTGCCCTGTTTCTAGTTATTTGACATGATTTAATTCTGCTTTGAGGTATTTCAAGGAGAAAATATGACCATCATGTTAACAACGAAGAAATTGATGCTAGAAGATGAAATGATTATTCAAGGTTCCTATGCTTGATTCTAGATACTTAGTATCAGATTTAAAAGTACCAAAAAGTAATCTTACTTTCCTTTTTTCTTTAGGACTGGAATATATTAGCAAAACTTACCCCAAAATCACAGGTTTTTTTCATAATAATTTTATCATATTGGGTAGGAATAAAGGAAAGTTACAGATAATTTGTCGATAAACAAGATCAGAATTCAAAAGCATACGATGTTCATACATGTGCGTGTACAAATCCATGGATACTTATTTCCTGAAAGAATTGTTTAAGTGGAAATTGTATCAGTAATAGCAGCACTTTCATTCTAAGCAGCAACTTACAGCCTAAAACTTTTTTTGTGTCCATCATACCAAAATGCAAAGTTGACAGTCTAAGAAGGGGTTGTGTGTTGGTAAGAGAAGCAGTGAAGCTTGCCAGAATTTTCTCTATAATTGCTAGCTTTACAAAATGAATGTACACAAGCACTGAGGATTTTTATTTCCTTTCGCCAAAAAAAACATGTGCAATGATAATATATGCTCAATTATATGTATTTGAAATATATGGACAGTGATAAATACAAAGCCCCAGTCTTCCTTCCTTGGTATCCTTTCCATTTAAGCTCTCATTTTAAAAAGACCCAGCAGAGTGAGAAAGTGAGTCCCAGCCACTCTGGGTGTTCACTTTTCCTGTCACTCGAAGCTTGGCAAGTGTTCAAATATGCTCCTCTTCTTGCAGGGAATTTTCTGTTAATGTTATAAAAAACCTTTCTACTTTTTCTATTCACTTAAAAAATGTAAATGTATTCTTTGTCATATAAAGCCATCTATTATTTCTACATCTTTGAGCCAAATGTAGGATTATCCTTACTTAAACCTATGACCCTTTATTAATTTAATTGATTATTTTCACTTCAAGTTAAAGAAAAATGAATGCTGATATGCAGGGCAAGGAGTAAGAATCTAGTTAAAGAGTGCCTCTCCCCTGATAAGGAAGAAAAAAAGAAAGAAAGGGTGCTTACTAACCTTGGCAAATGATTTTTGCACAGCTTTCTGAACCCAATGAATGGTTTAAAGTCAACGCTCATTACCTAAAATATGCCCAACCAGCTCTCTTACCATCTTCAAACAACATTACAGGACCTTGTTCTGACGGGCTATTCTTTGTGCGACCTACAATATGTTCAGCCTCCTCCAATTATTTCTTATTTATTTCCATGGGTGCTCTTCCTGTTGGATGCTTCAGAGAAGGGAAGACTAATGAGGCACACATAGCGACTGATAAAAGAAAGAGTAGGTAAAGGTGAATGACACTATCAGATCCACGGTACCTTGTAGTTCACATATGCAAAAGACAAAGGATCACGAAAACCGAATGATGGCAGAGTGAGGCAGAGGGAATGTGTGTATGCATTTATTCTGTGCTGCAAAGAGAGAACGCCTGCTGGCTCATATGGTGTTTTTATTGTCCACTCAGCAGACTTTCTTTGGGAGCCTCAGACTCCTAGGGGAAACTTGCCAAGCAGAATCAGGACTTAGGCGAAAAGCACCGAGCCACAAATGAAGCTCTCGCATTACAAACCAAAGGCATTTTAGAACTACAGCTGTAGAAGCGTATAGGGCATAATGACGTTTCCTTCTTGACCTAATGGGAATCAGAGGTGAAGAGAAAGAGACAGACGCAGACACTGAACACACGCGTGGGGGGTGTTTGCTCATGTGCCTATGCGTCATGGAAAAAGCAGAGCTCAGAAGCTAGAGACGCTAGCTTCTGCTTTAAAATAACCAGGCACACGCTAGTGAATTCACCCAGCTACTCTGGATATTTGTATCTGAAGTTATCCTGATAGTCCCAACAACAAATATAAAAATCTGAGGGTGGTGTGCAGCAACGTCAAATGTCCGGTGGGTAAGTTCTAATGCACTTTTCCACCTGTGCAAGGTTTTACTCTTAATGGAACAGGGATTTCTCCTGATATTTTGGTCTAAACCACCTAAACATAATGCTTATAAATTTGATTTCCCTGGCATTTTGAAGCCACAATTTAAATTGTTTTGTATCAATAACGAGTTTAAGTGCTGGTATGATATTCTGTGGATATTTTAGCTACTAAGGCTCCAAAGCTAAACAAGTCAAAATCCCACCTCCCCAAATCTTCCAGGACTTGGAAAACCAGCTGGGAAAGAGGAACAGCGGTGTGGCCCCCCACACTGCCTGAGAGCAGGCATGCTGGATGTTTTATCCAATAAGTGGATATCTATTATTTATATATCAGTACATGGATGTTCAGAAATTATTTAATCTAATATTAGCCACAGATACACTAGATAGTCATCTTTTTCCCATGTCATATATTGGAAAATTGAAATTTAGAATTTCAAATGCCTCACATTAGAACATCTGGCTAATACATAAAGGAAATAAAATTTGAACTGAGGAACGTTTTGTTGGGTTGGTTTGTGTCTGATTTTCTCCAACTGCAGTGAAAAAACAAACAAACAAACAACACACCTCCTTAATTTGGATGAGGTTGCTTAATTACATATAAACACCATCACCCTGCTCCTTTAGTATGCGTGGAAGGATCCCTCAATTTATAAATAAAGATGATACTGACTTAGAAACTCAAGTAGGAAAAGGGGGAGCATAGAGAATGCATGAAGTTTTAAAACCTCATGAACACGGTTTAAAAAGGGAAGTAATATTAAATAGTCCTCTGCATGCTGAAGTTCAGGTCGCCTCTTGTACTTGATAACACAGTGTTGATGACGTGGAACTATCATTAAGGAAGCACCCTCACGAGGCTCATCAGCAATTTACTTTTCAGGTCAAAATCAACAGCTCGGAAAAGTCAGTTCTGCATATGAAATGTCATGGCACATGCACAGGTTGTGGGGTTGATCCCCAGTGGGTGTGTGCAGGAGGCAGCCGATCAATGATTCTCTCTCATTATTGATGTTTCTATTCTCTCGCCCTTTCCCTTCCTCTCTGAAGTCAATGAAAATACATTTTAAAAGATAAATAAAATAATGGAATAAAAACAAAAGAGATATATATGCCAGGGAGTACTGAAGGGCATTAATAGCACTAATGCCACTTTCTTCGGGGCGCACATTGAAGTGTTATAAGAAGTAGGGTGTGAGTGGCTATGTAATTCTCTATCACATAAAATTCTGCGGTTAAGCCAATTACAGTTTTTACTTTTGTAACTCCAGAAAATGAGACTCTATTAGGCTAAAACCCAAATCCCTGATATACAGTTATACTCAATAAATATCCCAACCCAACCACGAGGTCAGTTTTTCTACTATTTGAAGGGAAGAAATATGGTAATGTACCAGAACCTTTCCATTAATCAAAACATTTTTTTTTTTGGTCAAAATAGAATTATAAGGCACGGGCAAGTTGTGAATAAGAGGAAGAATTAGAAAACATGGAAATATAGTCAGCTATCACATAGGTTGGGATGATGTCATGAGCATTATATGGATAGATTATAAAAGTATGCACTTACTCTATACTGACATTAAGTTAAAATGCAAAATTTCTAGATAAAAAATCATTCTTAGAAGGATAAAAGTACTTCATTTCATTAATATTTATATCATTATATTCAATGTAAGCCAATTTAATTTATTTTATAAAATTAATAACAGAAATATTAATAGAAACAGTAATTATATCAGTTTGAAATTGTAAAACAAACCACCAGGTGGAGCTCCATGAATTGAATGCATGAAGTTGAAAATAAAAAAATTGATTAAGAAAAGTTACACTTTTTTCCTGCATAGTTTTTATTAGTTTTCTTAATTGAAATACTTAGATAACTACGAATCATTAGGAACAGACTCTTATTAAAGGCAAGATGCCAAATTACTTGATTAATATGAAACTTTTGGGAAACCATATTTTAAAATCAAAGTTCTTTTGCTTAAGTTACATTATAATTTACCAATAATACATGATCTATTCTATATTGATAGAGCTATATAATTGAAATTCAGAACAGATGAGAAAAATCTGTAAAATCTACTTATTAAACTACTTAGTACTATTTTTATAGAATGCTTATTTTTTCCTTGTTTATTTGTATGTGTGTATGTTATATTTTATCCCAGAACCTGAAACTAAAAAAGATGAAAAGCCATCAAAAGCAGGTAAGGACACTTTGTAAGCTTTACAAGTTTAGGAACAGGGCTGGTTTTATAGTTCGTGCTGGGTAAAGCTTTGATAAGCCTAAATCATTGAAAAAATACTGGTGTACCATTATATATATTTTAAATTTAATCAGCAATAAGCTGCCATGTAGGCTAAAATTAAAAATATGTTATGTTTCTGCTGGTAGATTTTGGGTTAGTTTATCAATGTGCTGGTACTTTTAGCATATACTGCTCCTTATTTATATACTGGGGATAATATAAATTTCAGAGGCTCTAGCCAGATCATGGCAAATGCCTAAAACTTAGAACTGATCAAACCTTATGAAATCCCCTGTATTCAACTATTTTTACCATAAAAACAGTAGTTTCACATTGTTTGACCTAAAAGATTCAACCATTTCTCTTTCATGAATTAAGCGTGCAGATTTTTGGAAAGGTAATAACTTGCCTATTGTTCATTGTTTTGAAAACTGGAATACTTTTTTAAAGGTTTTCTAAAAACAGGCTTTATGAGGAAGTTGAAGAGATTAGCTGGGTACTCTGAAGACAAGTGTTAAAAGTTAGAAGAAACATCCTAAAAATGGGAAAATGCAGAAAAAGAAGACTAAAAATATTATGAAAATGTTTAATTAAGTGAAATCTTTCTAGGTTCAACCCTATCCCAAATATTTTATATCTTCGCTAGAGGTCCAGTGCATGAAATCATGCACGGGTAGGGTCCCTAGGCCTAGCCTGCGATCAGGGCCATCTTCCACCCGCTTGCCAGTCCCAGTCCCGCCCTGCCACCACCCACTCCAGTTCCCCCATGGTTCCTGGTTGACCATCCAGTGATTGGAGCCTGTGGACTGCGGGGGAGGAACCGAGAGGTGGTCAATGCACCTCATAGTGATGGGTTGATCAGTCATTTTGGTCATTATACCACTATGGTCATTGGCCTTTTATTACATAGGATAAAGATACTTATGTGTCTATATCTGTATATGTAAGAGGAAGTTCTATCTCTATCTTCCTATACAGTAAAAGTGATATTACATACATGTTGACATTTTTAATATTGGTCCTAAAATATTTGCGTATACTCATTTAGACAAATTTTAACATATACTTAAGTGATTCTTAATTCACCTTTCCATGTATATGTTAAACATTAACCCGGATTATTACCATCACTTCTCTTCAAGGTACTACCAACATACCAAAGGAAATTGTTTGTGTTTTCTTATTTTTAGTAAATAAACAATTATTTTAAGTGACTTTACATCATCTGAAAGCATGCATTTTGTGAAAAATAAATGGGAAAATCAGCAATTTTAAACTGTAAAATAATGCATGATAGAGATAAAATGACATATTGAGGCTTTACATCAAAAGTTATAATTGAGCTTTAGATATATCTGCAGAAATGGGAAAACTACAGAAAAACTTGCTCCATCCTTGGCACTCTTACTGAGCTCAGTAAAAGTTTGCTGATCAGATAAAAGGTGTGTTATGTTACTCCTTACAGTGAGCATATCATTGTGTATGCTTTATTTTACCGCTGGTATACAATGGAAGAAGTGATACATGTGCTGTAAATTTCCTATTATTAGTTTACATTAAATATTTATGTATATTTTGAGATTATAATGATCTTTAACTTCCTCAGAGAAAAGTCAGTATTAATACAATATTTTATTATAAGATATAATCGATCAACAATTTAGTGAAAACATATATTATGCTAATATCACTGCTATATGTCTAGACTTGTGCTTAATATTACAAAATTTACAAACAAGCCATAAGAGATTGTTTCCATCCAAGAGAGTATGATCAAGGACACAGACATGAACTAGTAAAAGATGTCTGCAAGATAATTCATTGTATTAGAATTCTAGAGAGGAGCCATTCCTATAGTCTGTGGCAATCACTGAAAACTTCAAGGAGATGAAAGGTTTAAGGAATATGTAAGAGCAACTCAGGGAGATCATTATAAAGAGTGATGGAAGCAGTGCTAGCTGTAGACTCTCCTTGCTATATGTAGGAATGTGACTTTCCTTAAATTACCAACATTTCTGAACTCCAGGTTTCTTATTTATTGAATGAAGATCATCATATTCATCAGGTGGGGTTGTTACAAGAAATAGAGTTGATACCTGACATTTGGTTCAATTCAGTAAATGCGGAAACAATGAGGAAGTGAATTCTGTTTATTTTCAAGATTATTCATAGTCATAACTAATAGTCAATGTGGGATTATTAGGAATTGAGTGTTTTAACAATGGCAAAACCTAGCAAGGCATGGAAAATGCTATTATCGATTTGTTATGTCTTCTTTCAGCTAGATAAATGCATGTTTATATATGTTTATATATTCAGTTATATAAATGCATGTTTCAAAAGCACCATCACATCTCCGTACTGTGCTCTTACTGCTCTAGTAATTGTCACCGTTTCACAGGAAAAGGATAGACATTGCTTACATTAAATTGACACAACTGCAAGGTCTCAGGCCTGACAGAATGGAGTGGGTGGTCAAATGCAGAAGTCGCAAAGGGAACACAGGTGGCGTGGATGCTAGTAGGGCATCCACATAGAGACAGTCTAGGCTAGAGACGCCCTGGAAATGAAGAACACTCCCTTGGAACACTCAGACCAGGTTTTGTATCTATGAGTTTAGAGGTTTCAGGTAGAAACCAACAACAACAACAGAAAAAGGAGGTTTGTGTTTTGTTTTCTTTTTTAAAGAAAAAGAAACATGGAGGGAAGAGAAGGAGATGAAGGGCAACTTCTTGGGAAAGTTAAAGAACCCGTGAGGAGAAGGAAAGTGTGTCCCCTGGAAGGTCAGGAAGTACAGTGTATCAGCGTCCCAAAGCAGAACACTTCAGAGAAAAAGTGGAAAAGTCAGCAGTAACCATGTCTCAGAAAGGCCAAGGGACATGGTGACCGAGGAAAAGCCATTATATTTGACAAAAACCTGTTTTTCTGTGGCCTTTGGGGGAGCATTTCCAGTAGAGTGGTGCAAGTAGAAACCAGGGTATAGAAATTAACAAGAGAGGTTACTCATAATCGGCGGAAATTAATTTTCTCAGGAGTTTGCTTTTAAAGGAAGACTACATACTCTCCCTCAGCAAGTAGAACCAAGGAGAGATGTTTGCTGCTTTCATGGTTGTGACAGGGCGGAGTTGTCCAGGGAGAGGAGGAGCAAGGAGGAGAGAGCTGCCCCAAATATAAGGAGTGTTGGGATACACATTATAGATGGAGGGAATTAGCTTAATTATGAAGAAAGAATTTCCCCTGAGCTTTGGAGGCATAAGGAGAGGGTAGATTACATTGAAGCTGAGTATATAATAGGAGGCTCCTGCTGGGTGGTCTTTTCTGCTAAATTCTTTTCTGCAAAGGTGACCAGTGGTATGTTTGTTGCCAGATTCTGGGGGTGCTGTGTTTGCTCACATTATACTGACCCTTAAGCAATATTTGACCACATTCACCATCTTGTATTTCTCAAAATTAAAATTCTCTTCTTTTTTTGGGCAAAAACTAAATCATGTAAATCCACACTGTTAAAAATAAAACAAGTAAAAATGACTATGTTTTTAAATACTGGAGCAACATTACAATAATTATATATTTTTGACATAGCATATTCGCCACTAAATGCCTTTGTGGATTTTTTTTACACCCCCAACCCCCAAAGAAAATGATGACAAGTAGGATATGCATTTCATTAAGTAATTGGAGAAGAGCTAAATACTCTTTTGGGGAAGCAAATGACTTTAATTATAAGCAGTATTATAATTAAAAACAAAAATAGGCACAGTAAGGAATAAGCAATAATTTGTTTTTTTATTTATAAAAAAATAATTATTATAAACAAACTCTTTAGAGTTCTATACCTGCCTTTCTAACTGCCTCGTCAACATCTTCACAAGGTTAAATGCCAACACCTCACTTTGTTTAAAACTGAACTCAACATCTCTTCCCTTGTCTTTTTCTTTTGTTCCTTATCTCAGAAAAATAGAAATCATGACTCACCATTCAGTTACATTGAGTTAAACTTCTGAGTCGTTCACAGCTTTTCCTTTTCTTTCAACCCCAGGGGCCAAGTAGGTGCCAAGCATGTGTCTCCCAAATTTGTTCTCTCCTTTTATTTTCTCTCCTGATGAGACCCCAGTTCTAGTTCTCTCTTGCCTTGAATAAATATACAAACTCATGACCTAATCAATTACCTTGCTTCTTGTAAAGTTATTTTTCTCTAAATGTGTATCTACAGGGAATAGTAGTAGGTTCACTGTCCCTGACATAATTTCTTCACGTGGTTCCCATTGTCTAATCTTCTCCCATTACTCCTTCCCCTTATAAACATTTTAATAAGATCATCAGTTCTACGCATTTGTTGTCTATTCAGTGTCTTTCTAATAGTATTTTCCTTTCACTCTAGGTACACAACAAAAACACCTTAACTATTTACCTTGCCTCCAATCTTGGCAACTAACTTTTCAACTACTCTTCTTTAGTCATAAACACACACCATGAGTTCTCCTACTGTGGTCTCTTTGCAGATTTTTGCCTCTAGCGTATCATATGGTGTCCGTGTTTGTCTAAACTCCTATATTATATCTCCTCCACGCCCCCTACTGGTGACTGAGCACAACTCAGATATGTGCCCTCACAGGGACTCGAACTGTGACCTCCTGGTTCATAGGAACTCTCAACCACTGAGCCACACCAGCTGGGCAAGATCATCAACTTATTAATATGCTCACTAAAATTTGAGAACTACTACTATAGAATTCACACACATCTACTATAGCCATTATCTTCAGGAAAGAAAAATATCAAGCTACTCTCTTTACCACAAACTTGGCTTAATTAAGTGGACACGTGATTTTGAATTATTGCTTTCTATTGGATTTTAAGGGTATAAAGATAATGAACTTAAACTATCAAGAAATATATTGTATCAAGGTGGATATCACTAAGTAAAGAGCTAAGGAATTAGTCAACAAAAAAGAAAGTTGTACAGAATGTGGTTTGCAAACACAGAGGAAAGTTGTATTTCTACGAGCTTTTGGTTCAGAGAAAAAAAATCTAGTCTTATAGAATGGGTAAAGTTAGACAGGTGAAGAAAGCCCCGGTGGGGGCTCTGGGAGAGAGAGAGAGAGAGAGAGAGAGAGAGAGAGAGAGAGAGAGAGAGAGAACAAGCCCCAGCTGGAGGTGGAAACCTAGAGGAGCACTGGGAGTTACAAGGATTTCATCGCCACTGCAGCATAAGGTGTGAGCTTGAGTGAAGGGTTGGAGTAGGTGAAGCTGGAGGGCAACAGCAACAAAAATCCATGGCTTCATGAGTAAGGGTTGTGTCCTTTCCCTAAAGGACATTGGGGACGATTGAAAGTCGTTAAGCAAAATGAAATAACAGCTTCCATTAGAATTATACATTGTTCGTTTTGGCTAATCACTGAGATTGAAAATGAAAAGGATGCTAATAGCTTCAGGAAATCAGTTTTCTGGAGGATGAGACTATTGCACTGAAACTCTAGTTAGTACAAGACCATTATAGAACACCAGGGGCCCGGTGCACAAAAATTTGTGCTCTTGGGAGGTCCCTCAGCCCAGCCTGTGCCCTCTCGCAGTCTGGGACTCCTCAGGGGATGTCCTCCTGCTGGCATGCCTGGCCAGCCTGGGCTGATGGCTGTTCGCAGGCTGGCCAAGCCCCCCAATGTGGATCCTCACCCTATTGGGGTGTGGCCAGCCTGGGTGATGGGCTAAAGGCCATTTTCAGGCTACCCACAGCCCCTTCAGGTTTTGGGTCCCTACTGGGGTACCTGGGCAGCCTGGGTGAGGTGCTGAGGGCCATTTTCAGGCTTTCAGGCTGCCCACAGCTCCCATTGACCCAACATCCCAGCGAGGCTGGCTGGAATCAGGTTTCTGGGGTTTATTTGTCTTCTATAATTGAAACACTGTTGCTTTAAGCTGAGGCCTACGCAGGTAACAAAGCCTCCTGTATAATAGGAGTCATTGATGATCTTACGAGCCGTTTAATGAAGCTTCATGGTTGGAAGACCCGTTTAGTTTTATGTTTACTACAGTTTGAGGTATTTGATTAGAGCTCAGGAATTGGGGCCAGAAAATAAACCTTATATACTTCATATACACTGGAGACTATTTTAAAACTTGTCTGAAAGGGAACAGAAAATGCATTGAGTTAGGAAAACAGCTTGGCGGAGTGAAGTGAGGGAGATGTGTCATTCCTCGATTCTTGGTCTCCTCATGAAACTATAGGTCAAATTGTTGTGTCGGGATCAGCGAGTGAGATACAAGATGCCTTCATGAGCCAATTAATTAGGAGTCATTTATGGCTCGAGGCCCAGAGGGAGGTGTCTCTTCCAAATCTCTGAGCAAACACCTACAGGAAGTTTTTCGTATTTATACCTTTCCAGCTTCTTATCTGCAGATTTTACAAGGGGCTCTGTGTGAGTTATTGTTACAGACGGTTTGTAAGCTTGGATACATAAAGAACAAACATTTGCCATAAGAATTTGGAAATTATTATCAGTATTAGTCCTTTACGTTAGATGACTAGCTTGCAAGGCCAGATAGTTAACTTTTTATCTTTTTCTATTATTCAAACTAAAACAGTTATTCTACAGAATAATAGACTGTCTAAAAATGTCAGAGTTTGCTCTATCTGGTTTGGCTCAGTGGATAAAGCATCAGCCTGTGGACTGAAAGGTCCCAGGTTCGATTCTGGTCAAGGGCATGGACCTTCATTGTGAGTACATCCCCAGTGGGAGGTGTGCAGGAGGCAGCTGATTGATGTTTCTAACTTTCTATCCCTCTCCCTTCCTCTCTGTAAAAAATCAATAAAATATATTTTTTTTAAATGGCAGAGTTTACAGAACAAGGGACTATCTAACAATAGCAAAGAATTTAAACAGCAGTTTTTATACAAGATAGAGGTTACTATTCTTCAAAATGATTTCTAGTCTGTCAGAGACATAACAGCAATTATCTTTACAAGTTTACAGTGTTACAGTATCTCTAACAAGCAACCATACATGGGAAAGTGCCAAAAACTTAGGCATACATTAATTCAGTTTTAAAGACATGAGAGATAAGAGGTTTATGATTATAACACCTAAAATTATTTCAGTTTGTTTAATTGCCACCGAGAGCAAACCATTTCCTTTCTAAAAAAGATCTTCTTGTTTGTTACTTCAGTTGACTTGAGTAATATTTCTCCAGTGGTTCATATGATACCACTTAATCTTGAACTAAGTCCTTCTTTTAAAAAAACATATAATCTTATATAGTTCAACTATGAGTATAGGTCAATAGCAGTATTATTACTATAGCTTTTATTTCTTACTGTAAAAGGGAGGAATGTCCTATGTATAAGTGTATTTCTTACACTTGCATTTTGCAAAGTGTTTTGCATAGAAGACTAGTTAAATCATTGCTACATGAAAGATGTGTATCTATAGGGAACAGAATCTTTTAAAGATCATACAAATGTGCACACATTTGGGAAGTTTGATAGTAAAAAAACCAGCTACACATTTTTTTGCTCGATATTTCTTAAAGTTATTCAACCATGATATATTCTTTCTTTTGTAATATAATAGCAGTGTTCAGCTGAACACACAGAGAAATTGTCTTACATTTACTTAAAAGATCTTGGGGAGCAATAGAGCAAAGATAATAGAGTTGTTAAAAAAAACTAGTGACATGCATTTTAGAAATCTAAATGAGAATGACAGGAAACAATGTCCAACTGTGTTGCAATTAGGACAATGAAGTTATGCTAACATATAAAATAAATTTATACTCAGGCATTGCTATCTCAAAATTTCATTTTATTCCCCCCCACCCACCCATAGAAACAACAAAAAGATCCCTAGAAAATTCTACTATAAATTCTTAGGGGAGAAGGTGTTCATTCTTTTTCAGGATTAAAGAAAGTATTAAAATTACACTGACATGGAAAATTGATTAATTGCTAGCAAGTGGCAATGGTGATAAAGACTTCATAAGAATCCCTACAAACAGCCATGCATACCTGTGAGGCACAGGTCAACCATCATTCCATCACAGACTAAGGTTTACTGAGTCACTACCAGGTATGTGCTATTGTAATATGCTAAGAAGGTGTGTTTCCACATAGAAACTTATAATAAACTAGGGGCCTGGTGCACAAAAATTTGTGCACTTGGGAGGTCCCTCAGCACGTCCTGTTCTCTTTCGTAGTCTGGGACCCCTCAGAGGATGTCCACCTGCTGGCATGCCTGGCTAGCCTGGGTGAGGGGCTGATGGCTGTTTGCAGGCTGGCCAAGCCCCCCAATGTGGACCCTCACCCCATTGGGGTGTGGCCAGCCTGGGTGCT
Source organism: Murina feae (assembly GCA_004026665.1). Lineage (NCBI taxonomy): Eukaryota > Metazoa > Chordata > Mammalia > Chiroptera > Vespertilionidae > Murina > Murina feae. The sequence continues at coordinate 20,837 of PVJC01002628.1, forward strand.
GGAATGAGTGCTGTTTTCAAGCTGCCCACAGCTCCCATTGACCCAATGTCCCAGCAAGGCTGGCTGGAATCAGGTTTCTGGGTTTATTTATCTTCTATAATTGAAACACTGTTGCTTTAAGCCCAGGCCTAGGCAGGTAATGAAGCCTCCTGTTTGGTTCAGCTCTGTGGCTTCTATAATTGCAACTACGTTGCCATGAGCAGAGAGAGGCCCAGCTGGCCTAGGCAGACAGTTTACTCCTGGTGCAACGGAAGCCTCCTGTTTGATCTAGTTCCGTGGTGGTTGGCCTCCATCTTGGCTGGGTTAATTTGCATGCAGCTGCTCTGATTGGCTGGTGGGGGTGGCTTAGGCATCCTGGAGAAACAGTCAATTTCAATATTACTCTTTTATTAGAGTAGATTGAGAAAATAACAATGACCTTTACTATGTTTGTTCAAGGACATTTGTTGAATACCTATTAATTAATCCAAATCCTGGAAAATAAAAAATAACATTAGTGGAGCAATTTATCTGTTAATCAAGAGGATTTCCTTACACATATACATAATTTATATGCTCATAATGATCTTCTATTTAGGTTCTAATATTTTACACATTACAGGCAAGGAAGCTGAAATAAAGATCAAATGGATCCTCAGGTTACAGAGTTCGTAGATAGGGTGACCTGATCTCTCCCAACATATCAATGACATTACTCACATACTCCATCTGATTCTTAAGACAGTGAGTGAAAATTTAACAATGTCACAAATTTTCCTCTCTTTAGAAAACATATAATCTTATATAGTTCAACTATGAGTATAAGTCAATAGCAGTATTGTTACTATAGCTTTTATTTCTTACTGTAAAAGGGAGGACTTCAAAGTAACCTTAAATAAAGTGTACCTTTCTCTTGCAACATATTCTGGATATAGTTTACTACAAAAGATAGAACCTCAAATATGCTATTGCCATTCTATTCTCAGAATAATAAAAAATAGAGATGGGGTGTTGGCAGAGAACAGAAAAATATGTTACACCTATTTGTAATTGGAAACCTAATGTAATTCTTAGATAACAAATCTAGATGGTATGAATAACACAGCAGGGTTGTAGACTTCATTTTCCTTAGGGCAGGGATTTTTATTGGTTTATTTCTTTTTGTAAGATTTAAATTTATTTATTTCAGAGAGGAAGGGAGAGGGCATGAGAGACAGAAACACCAATGATGAAAGAGAATCACTGCTCGGCTGCCTCCTGCACGCCCGGACTGGAGGTAAAGCCCACAACCTCGGTGTGTGCCCTGACCAGGGATGGGACCGTGACGTCCTGGTTCGTAGGCCGAGGCTCAACCACCGAGCTGGGCTCTGTGGGTTTATTCCATGCATTTTCTGGGCCTGAAACAGTTCCTGATACATAGCAAAAGCTCAGGAAGTGTTTCTGAATAAACAAATTAAGAATTTAGTTCAATAGTCAAATGGACATGGAAGCCCATTTCCTAATCTGTTAAATGGGGGAATTGGTCTCATGAGGATAACTAAAAGTGTTAAAATATTTACTTTACAATGCTTATTATGGTTTGGGGCATAAAATGAATATTTAATATGTTAGATCTAATGTATGCTAATAGTACAGACAACTCTCCAGAATTAAAATGTGGTACAGTCACTTACAATCTGAGAGACACCTCCACTTGGCTTTTGGAAATAAAAGTAATTTTTATTTTATGAGAAAAAAACACCCTTTTTATGCTTAATCTCTGAATGTTAAACACTTCTGTACTAAAACCCCCTTTTTTATTTCTAATGGTGACTTCAGTACTGTAGCCTTGAAATTTTGTGGGGGGAAAAATGTATCTTCTGGAGATTTGGGAGATGAAATATTTCTTAGCCAATTCAATCAATCAATCGAGTGCAGTCCCATTAGTGGCTGCGGGATCAATCAATAACAGGTACAGATTTTCTCAGCTGGTTGAAAGGAGAGATACATGCTCTGGGGTCCTAGGGAAGCCTCCTCAGTCAGAGAAAAGGGAGGAAGTTTTGTAGCCACTGGAGGTGAGAAAGTCAACTCAGAGGTTTCTGTTTCTAGGCTACATTGTGAGTTAATCTGATAGAATATCACAATATATGCAAAAAGTCCAGTTTTCCCCACGTTAACATATTTCTTACTTTATATCTTCTTTGCCATTCTAAAATGTGCTAGTTTCATTCATTATTTGAACTTATTTTCAATTTCCATTTTTCTTTCTCTTATAACTAAATATGCTTTTTAAAAAATATTTTTTATTGATTTTAGAGAGGAAGGGAGAGGAAGAGAGAGATAGAAATATCAATGATGAGAAAAAAAAAAATCCACCAGCTGCCTCCTCCACACCCCCCACCGGGGATTGAGCCTACAATTTAGGCATGTGCCCTGACCTGGAATCAAGCCCTGACCTCCTGGTTCATAGGTCGATGCTCAACCACTGATCCACTCCGGCTGGGTGACTAAGCTTTTGTATTAGTTATAACACTGAATATATCATCCAGTTTTTAAAACAATGCTCTTAGCTCCAGTTTTTGGTTGTGTGTTTTGTTGTTGTTGTTGTTGTTTTCAATTTAGTGGATCAACTCAATGATATTTATGTATGGAAATATTTTGCAAGCCTGTGATGAAATGTCTCATACTTGTGATGCTTAGGACAGGATTTATATGTAGTATAATAGAATCATATTCCAGAGAAAATACTTTAAAAACCTCTTTTGGGCAAACATGAGGAATCTTCCTTTTTCTTCCATATGCTGTTCGAATTTAGCTCTCAACACAAAACATCTTTAGAAAGGAAAATGAGACTGTTTGAGTGCAGAAGGAAAGAAAAACAACATTAGCTATCATGTCTTCTAATCTCACATCCCTGCTGTTAAAACAAAATACTCTCAGGCTCAGGTACGGAAATTGGTGTGACCAATAAGAAGCACGAAAGAGCCTGGCCAGCATGGCTCAGTGGTTGAGCATTGACCTATGAACCTGGAGGTCATGGTTCAACTCCTGATCAGGGCACATGCCCAAGCTTCAGGCTTGATCCCCAATGTGGGGCATCTAGGAGGCAGCTGACCAATGATCCTCTCTCATCATTGATATTTCTATCTCTCGCTCCTTCTCCCTTCCTCTCTGATGTCAATAAAAGAATATTAAAATAAAAAAGAAATATGCAGAAAAATAGGAAGTAATTTGGGGGCCATGCTGTCCACTTTAGACAAGCCCGTCAAAGTTCAGATATTTTTCTTTGCTCTCCTCCTCACAAACTCTCCATCCTCGCTCCCTGCTCTGACCTCTGAAAAGAAGGTTAAGTCTCATTTCACTTACATCATAGTGGGGGCTCATTTCTCATTGTATTTTTTCTTTTTCTAAGACCCCTTAGAGGATCAGGATGTAATGAAGAGATATTTAGGGTAATATAGTTCAGTAAATGTTAATAATTAAAACATGCTGTACCGGGTGGTGCTAATCCATTAAAAATGCTCTTCAATAAATTTTATATTCTAGACAAAACTGCTCAGTAGTCACACCTAAATGTGGTATAATTTTCTCCTTTTCATCATTAATGAGAAATCTCATGCACAAACTTGCACATTTTACTTTCACATATCTCAAAGCAAGGTGATCATACACGATTTTGAAAAACCTATGTAGAGAGGGGAAAAAAGAAAGATTTATGTTGATAAATTTCAGTGAAGAGCCATCGAATTAAAATAACTCTTTTTTTTTTTTTTTTGCGACCCTTTCTCAAGTATATATGTAGCGTCTTTGATGAGTTGTCAGTGGGAGTGTGTTTAGTTTTTGCATTTCTCCACAAAGGAATCCTCCATTTATGTAGAGTTTCCACTTGTTCATTAAAGACAACTATTGTTGACTATGTTTGAGACAACGTGTGGTGCTAAAAATGCTAAGACAATAGTCATAGTCCCTGCTTAATGAATTTCACAATGTATTTGGAGAAGACAAATGAGTAAATAATTACAAAGTATTGCAAGTAATTGCAATGTGCAGAGATGAGGGCTGACTTAGGATGCTAAGAGTACAGATTAGGAACATGGAACCCACCTTGGAAGGAGCTCAGGAGCGGCTTCCAGAGGGAGACAATAGCTGAGCTGAGTATTGATAAATGAACCTGGCATGGTAAAAAGTTGCAAGAAGGAGGGAAAGGACATCAGGCAAGACAGGAAATAGGGCATGAAAATTATGTGTTTGAGGCTGTAATGGAGCTAGAAACTGAGAAGGGAATGAAACACAAGTGGAAAAGTGGAAATACTCCAGACACATTGAGGCCATGTGATCAGCGGGACTCTGGAACAACTGCCTAGGGATGGCAGAGCATGGAGAACACTGTGGGATGACACCCAGCCTCCTTGTTGAAACCGTAGGTGGACTGAGATATCATTTACCAATACAGGGAATGTGTTTGAAGGAGAGAATAGTACGTCATGGGTTGAATTTGGAATTTATGAAGCTTAAATTTCCTGTGGTATATTTATTTTTCTATAGGAAGTTAGATATGGGGGTCAGAAGTAAAATAAAGCCACATGGCTTTATATCCCACTAGAGGCCCAGTGCACAAAAATTTGTGCACTTGGGGGGTCCCTCAGCCTGGCCTGTGCCCTCTTGTAGTCTAGGACCCCTCGGGGGATGTCCACCTGCTAGCTTAGACCGGCTCCCTGGAGAATTGTGCCTAAGATGGCAGTCAGACATCCTTCTGGAAGCCAGGGAGCCCTCGGGGATGTCCACTTGCCAGTGGGGAGCAGGCCTATGCTGCAGTCGGACATCCTTAGTGCTGCTGAGGAGGTGGGAAAGGCTCCCGCCACCACTGCTGTGCTGGCAGCTGGCAGCCTGGCTTGTGGCTGAGCAGAGCTCCCCCTGTGGGAGTGCACTGACCACCAGGGGGCAGCTCCTGCATTGAGCATCTGCCCCCTGGTGGTCAGTGTGTGTCATAGTGACCAGTCATTCCCAGTTGTTCTGCTGTTAGGGTCAATTTGCACATTACCCTTTTATTATTTTTAGGATTCTTCCCCAACTTTTCAAAGGATATGTGTGATATCTGGAACTCATGTATTTTCCTATGCTCTTTGAAGGAGATGCACCTAGCACAGCATTTCACCCAAATCTCATTTCTATGACTATCACCAGAATTAAACTTGTCCATCGCAATTATTTCAATTAGTAGGTCAACCTTGTAGGCTAAATACTCTTGAGGAACTGGAGTGCTTAGCATAACTAAGTGCTGAGTAAATGCTTACTGAATAAACAATTGAATAGTTTAATAATCATGGTATGATGTCAATGCTATATCAAGTTCTATATTTAAAAAGGCTTTAAAGTAATGGTTCAGATTAACCACTTCTGTTTTTCTGTTGGTTCACTATTAAAATCTTCCAGTCTTTCCCAGCTGGTGTTGCTCAGTGTTTGAGTATCAACTATGAACCAGGAGGTCACAGTTTGCTACCTGGTCAGGGCACATGCCCAGGTTATAGGCTCAATCCCCAGTGTGGAGGGTGCAGGAGGCAGCCGATCAATGATTCCCTATCATCATGATGTTCCTATCAATCTCTCCCTTTCCCTTCTTTTCTGAAATCTTTATCTATAATAATAAAAGCATAGTATGCTAATTAGACCAGACAGTCCAACGACCTTCCAGATGACGTCTGGATGAAGCCGGGGCTGTGAGGGCCAACCCCCTCGCACAGATTTCGCGCATCAGGCCTCTAGTGAAATCTTCCCGTATCTCATTCCTGATTATATTGAAAACAAACATTTACTGTTACAGTTTCACCTTCATCACTTGTAATCCGTTTGAATATCAAAGGGAAGGATCCAAAAGATCCCTCACCATTCATTTGAGACAATAGATAAAATAATTATCTCCGAGGGATTGTTCAGAACAGAATGGTCAAAGGATGCTTGAATAACAACTAAAATGATCCCATTGTAATTTATTAGAGTACAGCTTCAAGAAATTTAACAAAATATTTGGGGACTAGAAAACTGAACACAATGCAAAGCTGATGAGGATGAAAAATTCCTTTCTCTATAGAAATTTCACCGGGTTTATGTTTGTAGGAGGACACATTAGCCACAGACCCCAATACAAACAGACCTTAAAGAATGTCCCCAAAACAACTTATCATTCTGCCATGTGCAGCTGCATTTAAAATTAAAGAAAAACATGAACAATGCTTTTACTTCTTATCTACTAGACAGCATTTCTCTCTTAACACAAAATTAAAAAATTTCCAGAAATTTAATTCCAATTGTCAGAGGCATATTTTGCTTACTCAATGGCTTTCAGAATACTAAGGGGCAATTTGCAAGCATTAATTGTAATTTCTTTCACTGATTTTCAGCACTACATAGATCATGCTAAACTTCACATCATTTTTATTAACTCTCTACAAATAAATTTCTGAACATTAGATAACACTACATTATTTTTTAAACAAGTAAGTTTATACTGTACTTTTGATAAATGAGACTGTCCCTAAGTAAGAATACATCTGTAGAAAAACAAAGGATAAAAGGAAATATTTGTTTACATAAATTCTTATACAGATCAAAAAGCATTTCTTTTAAAGTTTTATAATGTATTCTATATATTTCTATTTCTTCCATTTTAGACCTGAATGGGATTTTAGAAATCATTTACTCTAACTTACTCCATTTCTTTTCTTTTGTCACATATACATATATGTGATGTGATCATATATATATACCTTATAAAGTGATCATCCCAATAAGTGCCGTACCAGTTTGCACAATACATGGTTATTACCATATTATTGACTTTATTGACCGTGGCTGTTTTTATAACTGACAATTGTATATCTTAATCCCTCTGCTTACATATGGTCTTGGTAGCCAGGAAGAATTGGTGATCAGAGAGACCTGATGAGTAGAATGGTGGGAATAGAAGCTAGAGGATAGTGAATTAATCATGAAATGGAGGTCAAGAGATGAGTGAAAAGCAAGTAAAGATGGCAATCTTAAGAAGCTGAGCTGCGCAATGATGGGAGAACAAGTATAAAACAATACAAAATCAAAGGATTGTGTGTCTGTGTGTTTTACTGTCACAATCTTTGTTGCAATAAAAAAAAAAGGAAATTAAAACTGACTATGGATAGTGCAAAAGTTGGCAAACAATGGCCTATGCAATGGCCACCAGTTTCTGTAAATAAGGTTTTATTGTAACACAGTCATTCCTATTCATTAACATATTGCTTATGACTGCTTCCCTGCTACAACAGCAGAGTTGAATAGTTACAACAGAGATCATAAGGCCCCAAATCCAAAAATATATACTGTCTGACTTTTCACAGTAAATTTACCAACCCCTGCACTAGGGTTCCTCATGCTATAACAGCAAATGGTATTTCTAGTCATAAGAAGTCCAAATTCAGTAGCAATTATTTTTTAATGTGTTATACTGGGATAGGTAACATATAGATAATATTAATAGAATTTTTTAAAAATTGTCTTAGGTTTTTTATCTTGAATAATTAAGAGTTAAAAATAATGTCTCAAAAATTGTCTTACCTTAATATAAAATTAAAATTTAACCTTGCACATAAGAGTTTGTGAACAAATTATATTTTAATGGTAAAATGAAATTAAGCTAAGAGTTTTATTTTAAATGATTTTTTAAATGGTGATTTGGCATAAACATTAAATTACATAGCCTATACAATTTCAATAAAGAAAAAACCGGGTTCTTGAATAACAACTAAATTTTGATTTTTGTTTAATTTTAATTTTCAAATTTATAGTGTTCCCTCATATTCAGTGGTGATTCAATAAGAATCGAGTGACTCAGTCTTTAATATTTTTTTAACTTTGTTCAGGCAAAGAAGTCAGGCCTAAGCCTTCACGTATGTTATGTGCATGACTAAATAGTAAATAAATAAATGAATCTTAAATGCATGCTTTTAATCATCTTCTGATTCCATTGTTGAATATTTTGCTTAAATCCAAAACTTAAATTATTTTGTGAAGAAAATGTTCCTATTATCCTAAGTGTTCTTATGAGGATACGCTATGGTAAGATTTTCCTTCATCATTTGTTCACTGTAGGTACAAATCAGTACCCTAATTAACCTCATTAAAATTTTTAGTTTACATTTTATTTTTTCTCAAAATTGTGATTGCTAATGAAGAACCCTTATTTATGTTTGTATTAATTTGCTACTATTATAAGAAAAAGAAAATTAACATGGCATACTAAAAGACTGAGTAATGTGTAAATGAAGTAGGATGGACAAAAGTAGGCTTACAGTTGTGAATACACAAAAATGTATTCTTGTACTATTCATTATTTTGAATTCATTATTGTATTATTTTCCATATGAAAAGCTGTAAATCCACTTTTGCCTACCCCTGTATGCATGAGTACAGGAAATAAGTATTTTATATAATCATCCTTACTATTGTACATCTGTATTTTCAGAGCCACAAGTAAAAAAAGAGGGGAAGCCCGGTATGTATATTTTATGTATAAATTCATACTTGCATTCTATGTTCACAATGAATAGCATAACATGTTTTTGCAAATGTTGTGTCCTAGTGTAAATATTATACCAAAATTTTATCTTTGAACAACTTTTTAAAATAAAACAAACACAGCACTTGCTCCTAGAGGGGAAAAAAGAAAAACTCCTGAGAAATGTATATGGTTCAGAAAAAACAAGTGACTAATTGGGTTCAATCCTACACAACCACTATTTTTGCTGAGTTTATGTGCTGACATAGGCATCATAAATATTTCATCAGAAACACAGCTGCTCTCACTCTCCTCTTCCTGGGGGCTCCTGAGTGAGATAAACATTTCTGAGGGCTGCAGCAGGCAGCAGAAACCATTTTAAATGAACAAAGGGAATTCAGATCCTCAGAACAGTTAAAATATCTGTTCATGTTTATAACTGGATTAGGGTGATATGGCTGCTATAATAAAACACACAAACCAGGTGGCGTAAAACAACAGAAACTTATTTTCTCATAGTTCTGGAAGCTAGAAGTCTGAAATCAAGGTGTCAACAGAGCCATGTTTTTCCTGACCCCTGTAGGGAAGGATCAACCCTTGCATCTTCTGGCTTCTGGTGTTTGCGGCAATCCTTGGTGTTCCCTGGCTCGCAGAAGCATCACTCCCATTTCAGCTTCTGTCGCCACTTGGACATCATCTCTCTTTGTGTCTCTGTCTTTGTACCTTTTCTCCTCTTCTGATGACACCAGTCACACCCCACTCCCATATGAGAAACTCTTCATTCATTATATTTACAAATGACCCTACTTTCAAATTAGGTCACGTTCTGAGGTGGTGGGTGCTAGGATTCCAGCATATGTTTTGGAAGACGCAATTCAATGCAGAGAGGTCTGCTCACTGCTCTCCTGCAAATGTATGCCCTTCACATGCAAAATGCATGCATCCCGTTCCACAGGCCTTAAGTCTCTTCCATTTTAGCATCAACTCTAAGTCCAACATTTTATCAACTTCAAGTCCCAGATCTCATTATGTAAATCATTATGCATGAAGCTCGGGGTATGATTCTTCCTTCAGACAATTCTTCTCTGTATGTGAACCTATAAAACCAGAAAACAAATTGCTGCCTCCAAAATAAAACAGTGGGACAGGAATAGGATAGACATTTCCATTTCTAAAGGGAGAAATTGGAAAGGAAAAAAAAAAGGAGTCACGGGTTCCAAGTAAATTCAAAACATAGCTGGAAAAATTCCATTAGCTTTCAAAGCCTGAGAAAATCCTCTTGGGCTCACTGCCGCATCCTCTGGGCCGGGTGGGGTGTGGCTCTGCCCTCTTGCACCACCCAAGTGTCAGGCCTGCCCTCTCTACATGAGGGGGTCCCATCAGCCCAGGTGGGGATCCCTTGTTCTGCCCTGTCAGTTGTTAACCCTTTATTCCACCTCATTTCTTCTGTCCCTTTATATCCATGCTGTGTTGCCTCTGCTTGCGTAATTTTCTCACAAACGTGACCAGTCTTGCTTTCAGTTAATGGGGGGTAGGGTGTCCAAGCCACTGGACAGGAAGGCCCTCCGCAGATCTTTTCTGGATCACCAAGTCGCTATCGTCGCCTTTTGCTGAGATGGTGGGTTGGATCCAGGAGTCACACATTCATTATTTGCCCATTTCAGCAAAGCGTTGTCCCTCCACCCCCGTGGTCCTGTCCCCCATGCACGCTATTTAGATAGGTTGGAAATGTTCCAGATCTTCGAATGCTGGATAAACAGTTCCATCCTCAATTTATCTTCCTTTCACATTTTATTCTGAGCAGCAAGGAGAAATCAGGCTTACTGTTTCACACTTCGCTTGGAATCTTCCTCAACCAAATACCCGTGCTCTTCATTTACAAATTCTACCTTCCAGCCAACAGAAGAACACAATTCGGGCAAGTTTTTTTGTAACCAACATCACCCTTCCTCCAGTATTCACTACCATGTTCCTCATTTCCTTCTGAAATCTCAGCAGAGGTACATTTAACATTCTTATTTCTAAGAACGTTCTGTTCATGGCATACGTATTCTCAAAGCAACAGAAGCTTGCTCTATAGCTCCCCTCCCTCAACTCTTTCTGAGTCCTCAGAAGAATAGACTTTAATATCAATAGATCTGGCTTTTCATAGCAAGTGCCACAGAAATTTTCCAGCCTCAACCCATTACCCAATTCCAAAGCTACTTCTGTATTTATAGGCATTTGTGACCCCACTTCTTAGCACTAAAATGGTGTTTCTTTGGAAGGCTGGAATAAAGTACCACAAACTGCATAGGTTAAAACAAGGAAAATTCTAGAGGCCACAAGTCCAAAATCAAAATGTTAGCACAGCCACCCTAATTTTGAAGCTGATAGAGGAGAATCTTTGCCAGAAATCCTTGCTGTTCTCTGGCTTGTAGATGCATCATCCAAGCTCTGCCTCCATCAGCACTTAGACATCTCCTTCCCGTGTGTTGCTATCCGTTTCTCTTTTCTTTCTTTTTCTTAAGGACATCAGCCAGATTGGTTAAGGGCTCAGGCTTCTCCAGTATGACTTTGTTTTATCTAAACAAATCACATCTGCAATAATCCTATTTCCACGTAAGGTCATATTCTGGGGTGCTAGGGTTAGAATTTCAACATATCTTTTGACAGGACACAATTCAAGCCATAATACTATGTGTGTAAACTTCTAAGTCACATAAGTACCCAATTGTATCTATTTCAAAAAGACACTCCCAACTCTCTAATCATTTATCTTATGCTGACACTAGAACTATTCTTCACAACAATTATCTTGAGAAAACAAAGTTCACGTTAAAATCAATTAGCAGTAGCAACAACTTAGTATATGGCATGATTCTAACTTCTGTGTGTTTAATAGTCCAGCACTGAGAAACTATCATGAAACTGGAATAATTTTTAGAGCAATTTTGCTTTTTCAATTACGGCAAACAAAATAATTTTCCAAAAATGAATGTGTTTTCTAGTTTGTTTTTTCAACTTTTTTAATTTCTGCATTTTGTTTTTCCTTCAGAGCCACAAGTAAAAAAGGAAACAAAACCAGGTAACATTTTTTTATTGTTTAATTGATAGAGTTGCTATTTCTTCATTTTAGAACTAAAGGAGGCTTATCACCCACCAGTGGAGATTTACAGTCTTCATTTTTTTTCTACTCCATTGATCAGTATGGTTTTATAGTACTGGGTTAGTTGATAGTGGGGATATCCCATTGGCAAAAATATAAAGAATATGGCTTTAAATGGGTTTCAGCAGAGATTCCGGTTTTTACTAGGTATCTTTTTTTTGGTGTGTGGGGCGGGGGGAGGGCCTGGGAGGCGTTCTTCAAAACTAAGTATGATAATGTTTAATTTGTGGGCTTCTTCTGATAACACACCAGAGTCATAAAATTACAAAATTGTAGACTACTGAGACTTAAAGGGAAAGAACACAAGAATTATTATTATTATATTATTATTATATTATTATTATATTAAATATCTCCTACGAGTCAAGGAATAGCATAGAATTTTTATATTCATCATATAACTATGAGAGACATGAAACATGACAATCACTGCTCATATTTATTATCTGTGGAAACAATTCAATAGACCAAGTTCAGAAACTGTTATTCTTCCCAGATTTTCAAGTTAATAAATGTTGGAGTTAGGATTCTGCCCATGCCTGATTTACTCAAAATCCTGGGTGCCTACAGTAAGAGATTGTCTCAGAGTAACAATCATTTTATTAGAAGTAACATTGACCTACAATCAGGGTGACCTTTCCAAGTTTATATTACCACTTAGTGTTATGTCCTAGCTCTGGTACCAACTAGCTATTTACCTGAGGCAAGTTACAAAAACCCTCAGGTTCTATGGAAGTGATTCTTCATTATAAAAAAAAATTACACAGCAGGATTCTTTCATATCAACAAATTCATGAATCCAAATATCTCTCTCTCTCTCTCTCTCTCTCTCTCTCTCTCTCTCTCTCTCTCACACACACACACACACACACACACACACACACACACAATACCATTATTACCCATTTAATTCTTACCAGCTCTTACCTAGCAACTTATAAGCTTGAATCTAGTTGCTCTTATAAACAACATATATTTAACGTAACAAGGCTCATAGATGCCTAACTAGGCATCTAACTGTATTTATTATGCAGATGAACATGTATTACCAGATAGAAATACTTTGCATATTCCCCCTCCCTCCCTTTTTTAAAACCAGAAGCCTAAAGCCATTTCAAACTTCTAGTTAGGCCTAATAACATTTAATATCTTTACTTATTATTGTTAAATAATATAGTTTTGCAATGATTTCATTTAATAATATTTATTTTTTGTAAATAAAAGTTTTTTAGCTTCACCTGAAAAAGCTTAAATACACAGTGTATATATGAATTTTATCTATAATACTACTATAGAATCTGTTATAAGACATTTTCAAAACATGTTTAATAATATATATTTCACATTACTTCACTTGATCATTATACTCTATTCCAACCATTGTTTAAGCTCTCTGTTTTAGTATTGATTCTTTATTTTGGCCTCATCTTTGGGTATTATGGATTCTTAAGTGTAAATAATAATTCTTGGTATATGGTTTTTTTAAAGCTAAAACCTTTAAGTTTTCATGTTCACTAGAATGACACAAAAATTTAGGAAGAGTTTTTCTTCATGTTGTTGAAGTCACAGAGAAAATTCACTGTATGTTGGTTTATAAAGCTAAACACCTGAAAATATTTTCTTTTAATTATTTTTAGAACAAGACACAGTGAAACCAGAAAAGACTGCTTCCCATGGTAAACCAGGTATGTTGCATGTGGTATCTGCAGTATCGAATTGTTTTTGTTCGGCAGAGTGAAGAGCTTAGAGTCAATTATAAAGTGATTCGATAGGGTCCATGTTTCAGGCCGCCCCGATTCTGGAACATTCCATTTTAGTCATCATCACAATGTGTTTTGTACTGAAGATTTGACCCAAGTAATGACATAGCTAATCTTCCTTCTCATCAGAAAATTAGCTAAGCACCAAGACACCATAGCCAGCACTCAGGTGAATGGGCCTTATATGTTATATTATCTTCTTCTGTTGGGGGCAAGGCATCCTTAGGAAATGTTTGCAATTCTGTTGGGGGCAAAGCATCCTTAGGAAATGTTTGCAATTCAGATTGACTTTTTCAAACGTGATCATCTCAGACACCAACATAAGAAAAGGAAATTGACATTTCTTCCTGCTTTCTTTCCTCCTTTCTTCCTTACTCCATCTTCATCACCTTTTTTCCTCTCTTTTCATTCCTGGTCTCACATTTTGGACAAAGTAGAGCCGACGTGTTCTGCTCAGAAAGATAAATATAAAAGTTACCAAGATGAGTTTATTAATTAGTTCTTAAGAAGAGAAACTTTGTTTTAACTTAAGCTAATTAAATAATAATTTCATCTTGAGGTAGCCCTAAGCCTGTTATTCCATCGAATTTTTTTTACTTCATTCCGTGCTAAAATATTTACCAAATGTTGTGAATTTGGTTTGTCCAGAAACTTGTAAAAGTTAAAAAAAAAAAACACATACTTTGTCTAAACATATCTTGGGAAACCTTTTGCTCACATTTTTCAAATGTTAAAGAGTCTATTTGCAGTGGCTCTGAGTTGAATGCTTTTATTTGCTTATGTTTTTAAAAATATGAGACATAAACAACAGAACCCACAGGCAAAAAGAAAAGCAGGGCTGGAGTGTGGGAAGGAGGGAAGCGCTGTGTATATCCACATAAGCAAAACCTTAGAAACAATTTTTAAAGAATAATGAAAATCTGTTATTTTCTTCGCTGTTTCTGATGTCAGTCGTTTTGAGGTGTTATTACAGAGAGAATGGGAGATTTTAGGCTTTGAGTGAGCAAATGCATTTTCCTCTAACTCACCCCTCTTTTATTTCAGTAACAACAAGGAGACTCTTTCAATTCTGTTTCCCTATAAAACTTTCCCCTTTGGGTATTTGACCAGCAGATTGACCCCCATGTTAAATACTTGAAAAGTTTAATTTTATATAAGATCATTGTAATAATCACTCTACTTTGACCCAAATATTTAACTATGTTGATAAAAACAGAGAGAACAGAAGACATCCTATAAATATACCACTTCTGTCCGGTCCCAGCATTATACCATAAAAAAACTTGAGTTCCCAAGCTAATCCAGGATTCCCAGGGAGGCCTCTTGCCTGACAAAGATAAAAAAAAATTGCTTCTTCTTTCTATTCCAATTCAATAATGAAAAGGGGATACATGTTTTATAAAACAACACTTTTCTGTAGACAAACACAGTGAAGTACAGGTAAAGACAAGAAATAAGGAGTGTGTGGGCAGGTTGAGGAATGATTTAAGTAGAAAAACTCTCATGGCAAAATAAATGCAAAGGATGTCTGCAGATGGACTAGTTTTCTTTGTACTCTCATCCAACGTAAATAAAAGACATTACTTTCTATTTCGTTAAGGAAACAGCTATGTTTTTCTCACTATTGGTGTTATTTCAAAGAGAATACAAAATATCAAGGTTGAAGTATGTCACTATTTGTACTGACACATTTAAAATTTTTCCCATCACAGAAGAAAAAGGTGTCAAGCAAGTAAAAGCCACCATAATAGAAAAAACAGGTAAATAGGTATTTTTATATTTTTCTTCTATATCAGTTTTTTGTTATATGAGTATACACACACACACATTTTTATTGAAGTTTGTATGCTTTAGTGCCATAAATTCTAAGATTCTAAATTCTTGTCAATAACTGAAGTTACACTCAATAAAAACTAACACTGGAAACTGGAGTATATAATTTTATTTTTTAAAATGTGATTAACCTAAGTTTACATATAATTCCTGAAGAAATCCATGTCATGCATTGATTAACGTGTATTAGTAAGTGTTTAATCTTATCTTCACACCACATTTTCTCAAAATATAAAGACACAAAAACTTAAATTGTCTGTTATTTGTACACTATATAGAATAATTTCCTCTCATAAGAACTCCACAGAGAGCTACATGGTTGTATAGCTTTTAAAATCTATCCTAAACAATGATAAACACACTATGTAATATTAAAGAAAAGACAGTCCATCCTTTTATATTTCATGTGAGAAAAATAAAGTGCACACACTCTTGCAGTTCTAGAAATCTTTTATGTAAGGATGAACAAAACTATGTCTTCAGTCTTACTGACAACTTGAACCATGGAATCTCCTCCATTTGATTCCAAAACACAAATCCTACACACCTTGGTCATCAATAGAGCCCCATCTCTTATTAAAAATAATTCCAAAGGAAAAAGTCTGTGAAGTAATTACTTTCAACTAAGATAATCATGATAATAAAGATTTAAATACAGTCTCTCAGAGAAAATATAATAGACCTCAGGAAAGAACTTTTAAGAGAAATTACAGGCTATCATTACATGAGAAAAAAAATGCATAAGACCACGTCACATTCCTCTTATGACAATTGTACTCTATTCAAATATTGCCTAAGCTCATAATTTCAGTTAATGTGCCCCTAGTTTTCACCCTAAGGTGTTAATATTGCCTCCTGAGTATCTTATTTAGTTATATGGTATTTGGGGATTAAAAAGAAAGTAGCTCAATGTATTTGTCCCAAATTCATGGATTGTTTTAAATTTTACATACATTTTGTGTGTCTTAATTTTTTTATTAACAGAGAGAATAGATAAGTTTAAGAAGAAAATCTAAAAACTAAGAAAGTATAATGCTAAAGAATTATATTTTTCCATGGTTTATACTCATCAATATGGCATTTATTTTTCTCCATTCTCCACAGTCAAGCCTAAATCAGCAAGTAAGAGATGAAAAGAATAAAACCTGAAAAGTATTGCTTGATCATGTCAAGTTTAACCATGTGCTTTTTTAAAAAATATTTTTAGTGTTGCCTCAGACTAAAACACCTATATAGGTGACAAATTAATGTTATTGTTATGGCTTTGATTTAACATCCTTCTCTTTCGCTACTAATTAATAGTTAACTATATTATACAGAAGAAATATCTGGAAATTGTATTGATATTAATATTAAAATAGTGAGTCCATATCAGCTATAAACTAACACTAAGAAGTTAGGATAGATGAGCACTTTTCAAACATACATAATAAATAACAAAAATTAGGAAATGCTATATAATTGTTAGTATTGTGAACCACATACAGTTTTAGTTTGTTTTAAGAAGCATTAATTATATCGTAAGTATTCATTGGTAATTAGAAATTCATAAGATTATAAACATTTTGTGATTTATTAAAATCATGGAGTTTTCTCATGAGTGTGGACTTCAGTGATCAGTAATTTTATTGTTCAGGAATGATACAGAGCTTAATTCAGTTGTAGGAGTGTAAAAGCTGACTATTGGACTCAGGAAGGCGTGAACATTTGCCCATAGTTACAAAAATCATAAATAAGTCTAAGATTGTATCAAATTGTGATAATGGTTCTTGAATTATATATATTTGTGAAACAGAAGTTTAGGTGAAGGCATAAGTTGGTCAAATATTCTCTAGCTCCTGTATGAAAATGGATCAAAAAGTTCCAAAGATGAATTTGGTGTGGCCCATTAGGAGGTTGTATAAATTGTTTAGGAGATATGCTATAAACATAGAGAGCCTAAATGTTCCAATCCTAGAATCTCTTACATTTTGAAAGAACATTTTATAGTATCTTATCTAATAAAAGAGTAATATTGAAATTGATCATTTCTCTGGGATGCCTAAACCACGCCCACCAGCCAATCAGAGCAACTGTATGCAAATTAATCCAGCCAAGATGGAGGCCGGTAGTCAGGGAGCTAGAGTAAACAGCAGGCTTCCATTGCACCAGAAGTAAACTGTCTGCCTAGGCCAGCTGGGCCTCTCTCTGCTCAAGGCAACATAGTTGCAATTATAGAAGCCACAGAGCTGAACCAAACAGGAGGCTTCCATTGCACCAGCAATGGAGGAAACTGCTTGCCTAGGCTGGCTGGGTGTCTACTAAAACAACATTCTTTCAATTATAGAAGCCACGGAGCTGAAGCCAACAGGAGGCTTCATTACCTGCCTAGGCATCGGCTTAAAGGAACAGTGTATCAATTATAGAAGATAAATAAACCCCAGAAACCTGCTTCCAGCCAGCCTTGCTGGGACGTTGGGTCAATGGGAGCTGTGGGCAGCCTGAAAGCCTGAAAACGCCCCTCAGCTCCTCACCCACACTGCCCAGTAGGGACCCAAAACCTGAAGGGACTATGGGCAGCCTGAAAACAGCCCTCAGACCTTCACCCAGGCTAGCCACACCCCAATGGGGTGAGGGTTCCCACTGGGGGGCTTGGCCAGCCTGCAAACAGCCATCAGCCTCTCACCCAGGCTGGCCAGGCATGCCAGCAGGTGGACATCCCCTGAGGGGTCCCAGACTATGAGAGGGCACAGGCCAGGCTGAGGATACCCCGAGTGTACAAATTTTTGTGCACCGGGTCTCTAGTTATTACTATAATTTATTATGCTATTGTGTTGTTATTAGTATGACAGTCTTGAATATTAACTTCTTAGTTTTCTTTTGCATGCTTATTTAATATTAATATTTATGCAAACTAAGTTCATTGAAGTTCATTCTTGAATTCTATCAATCCCTAATTTACATATATCCAATTTAGCCTTGTGACAGTGTGGGTCCCACATCCCCCCACCTCCTTCACTGTTTGTGAAACTATGTCAGGGATAAATAGCAGTACTTTTAGAGAATCTCCAAACTCAGGAGTGAGATAAGCAAAGAATGGGTAAATATCAATAATATCTCATGAAGACTAGCCCTGGAAGTGATTAAAAAGAAATAATTAAAAAGAGTTAATGTTTGCCAATGTTCTCTATTTATGAATATTCTCAGTTTTATTCATAATATCCCACCCTACATGGCTTCATTCGGAATTCTACTTTTGATGTAAGAAAGAGAACTCCTTTATTCTTTTATTCGAATATTTTTCAGAGGACAAAGAGGGATATCAGTGACACATTTAGATTCAGTTTGTCATGTCCTAGACTTAGTTTAGATTTATCTGTGAGAATTCTAACTGGACCTGTGAAGGGAGTGTGTGTGGTCCAAGAAACCACAAATACAAATGTGGAACTTTCTGGAACAGGGCAAGTCTGGGTTAACTTTCTACAAGAAACACATGTCCAGCACCAAACTGCTTCTGACCCAGCGAGAAGGGACTAGAAGGAGTCAGAGAGGGGAAAGGGGCGTTTGTAATAAGTCGAGAGCAAATGGCATCTACTTTAAAATATCCCCAAGGAATGACTCAAACTTCAGCAAAGAAAGAAAAAATCCTCTTCTTGTTCCCTTCTTTATCATATTCTATCTCCTTCTTTTTATACCACCCGGCCCCAAGAGGGCTAGTATCTTTGCAACTGTCTTTCAGGATGCCCTGAGAATGAACCTGACCTTGTTTTTAATGTGTTTCTATGGCAGTATGCTTTCTGTGTTCCAAGTTACATGCAAACGACTTTGGGGGCATGGTTCCCATGTCAATAATAGCCTGCAAACATAAATAAGAAAAGCTTGCTACACACAATCCACTGATTACCGCTTAATTTTTATTTCTTTCTCTGTAGAAAAAGCTGAACATCAAGAAAAAGAATCTCCACATATAAAAACAGGTGGTTTTGTCTTTTGGTTTACATTGTCTTAATTCATTGTTTTTATGAAATCTGAAAATGAAAGCAAAGCTATATATATATATATATATATATATATATATATATATATATTACATATATATGTAAGCAAAGCTATATATATATACATATATATAATACATATATATAATACATATTCCCACTTTTTATACAAATCACAGCATAGTATAAATTATCTTTTTCTGAGATTTTTCTATTCATGAGTGTATTTTGAAGATATTTTTATATCAGTAGATAAAAATACATCTCATTAATATTATTATCTTATATAGTTGTACACACTTTACTTAACTAGTCTCTGATTGACTTATCATTGAATAGTCTAACAAGCTTTCTTTAATGATTTACAGTAATAAATACATCTACTTGTCTAGTTTTGTGAATTTATCTTTGGGGTAAAATTTCACAAAGTAACATTTTTTTTTTTAGTAAAGTTGTATATTCAATGTAATTTATATAGATTTTTCATTGCTCTCTAAAAAAGTTGTATCAATTTGTATTGCCTACTGTTAATGAATTAGTTAGCCTAATTTTAAATGATTCAAGTTCTTAACAATCATGAGCAAATGTTGGCTACTTTTTAATGAATAAATAGATCTTGACATATAGGACTGAATAATTAAAGCTTTTGATTAATAACTTCAGAAGACAAGTGATATTGGAGAAAGAGGTCAAGCTTTGCATTTTTCACCTACCTCTTATTTAGTCTTCCTACGATTTTATAAAGTCAGCATCTTCATTTAAAACCTAGATTGGGAGAGTTTAATTAGTTTATATTAATTAATATGTATTCTGTAAAGGCAGTGATAGTAGATGCACTTTATGCCATTCAGAAAAAGGAATTCAGATTACCATGAGCATTCATCTTGTATGAACCAAAGATGAGGTTTTATGAAAAATAAAGACAAGACCATGGCCCTAGCCAGTTTTGCTCTGTGGATAGAGCATTGGCCTGCAGACTGAAGGGTCCTGGGTTCAATTCCAGTCAAGGGCATATGCCTGGGTTGCTGGCTCAATCCCAGTTGGGGGGCATGCAGGAGGCAGCCAATCAATGATTCTCTCTCATCACTGATGTTTCTATCTCTCCCTCTCCCTCTTTCTTCTCTCTGAAATCAATAAAAATAGACATGAGAAAAAAAAAGAAGAAACCATGAAGAATCTATATTTTGAAGCTTTACGACTTCTTATTTGGGGAATTCATTGGGAATATGACTTACAAATTATTCAAAATGCATTACTTATTGCTCATTTGAATTATAAGTTTAGCCTTTGCCTATTTTACTTGAACAAACAGAAATAGGAAACAAAAATGGCTGATATTTTTCTACAAGTTGAAAATTATCACTAATTTTCTTTTCTTTTTACTTTTTAGATAAACCAAAATCAACTTTAAGTAAGTGTACCATTTTAGAATTTTAAGAACTTGCTATTATTTTGAATGTGTGATTTATTTGAGTTGTACATGCAGTCAAAAAGTACATAATGGCTATAGCCATTGTGACATTAACAATATAAATGATTTTGATTGAGAAATAATATAGTGTGTATTGTATTTATTAATCCTTGAACATGTATTTATTGAGCACTTATTAGATGTATTATATCATACCAGGCTATATATAAAGGATGCCTAAAAATATTTTTTGTTTTCATACTGACAGGAGTTAGAAACAGGGTTAGGCATATAGGGCAAGGGGTGAAAGGAAGGAGGAAATATGGACATGACAGTTGGAGCCAGCTAAAATTGTTACAGGATTCCAGGCTGGAGAAATAGGGAAACAGACAGGAAAGTTAAAACAAGGCCAAACAGTGTGGGCAATCTGCAGCCAGCTTGTAACTAACAAACCTTTATCTTCCCCAGGCACAGACACCCAAGCAAATAGTTAAAAATCTTCCCTAGGGAGAGGAAGCAGGAAGAGAAAGGAGGAAAGGAGAAAGGAAAATAGGGCCATTCTACTCCCTAAGCACAGATGCCCTCAGTCCCAGGATGAGGCACGTGCCTCTCGTGAACTCTGGGAAGAACACAACAAAGTGAAAACAGGGCCCTTGACAATGAATCTATGCCCCAAAAATCAGCAGAGGAAGTTTGAAGCCTATGGACAGGAGGGTGTATAATACTTCAGACCCCCCACCCAACCTGCTCTTCAGATCAGCTGAGAGCCTGTCTGTGCTTCATAAGCCAGATGTGCAGGTTTGCTTGCTTTGCTTTTGCTCTTTTTCAATAAAGATGCATTCTTTAATTGCTTTAGTAAATTGGCTTTTCACAACGCAGTCCAGTTCTCTCATATAAACTCATTTACATGAGAAGAGACAAGAATTGAGGTTGGGCCCAGCCCTCTCCCATTGCTCAAGGGGGCTGTCCTTCCAAACACCTCTCTGGTGTCGGGGAGAGGTGCCTATACCAATACCCGTGGAATTAAGACATTTATCATGGTAACTAATACCTGTGCAAAAAAAAAAAGCGGTTACATCTCTTTTTTATATACTTTCAGTTGTTTGTTAGGATCTATTGAGGAAACACAGTATGGGGTTGCCTCTACCAGTCGCCACTGGGTTAAGAAAAATTCACAACTCATTATCCGTCCTCAATTATTTAATTTTAACACATTAGCTTTTATTTTCTTTTTATTTTCAAAACTGAAAGGTGCGCTGTTTTTAATATTTCAGAATGACTGTTTTATTTTGGTTTCAAACAATATTAAAAACACAACACTTTATGAAACCTTTAAAATGTATGAATGTCATGCAATCTTATAAAAATGAAATGTTTATTTAATACAGTGAAATTGTGACCCAGACTTTACCCTGGTGTAAAAATATGTGCATTTCAATCAAGAGTGTATCTAGAAGCTGTATCTAAAGTTTTTAAATGACAAGGACTAACAGTAACTTGAATGTTATGAAATATTCTTACAAATACAGCTACAATTTTCTTCTGAATAGACTCTATGCCAATGTAACACATTAAATGTCGCCTTTGAGTTGGAGAAAATCTCTACTCTACTTAGTTTGTATTATTGCTAGTAATGTGAAGAATATAATAATAATTAAAGTTTGACAGTCAAAACTATAATGCTAATATGAAATATAATCGTTGCAAATACTGTTTCATTTATGAAACTTTATTTTCTATCTTCATTATTATAAAATATTTTAATAATTTATTCTTGAATTTTGAAAATAGCTTAAGAAAGAGTGATAACAAATGTATCAGGTTTACAGAAAGTGATTTGTGAGAAAAGATATTTTTTAAAACCTGACATAATATTTTTTAAATATTAGTCTATAAATTTGCATAAGAAACAAAATGAAGGACTGATTCTGTGTTATCATGGGCTAAGGAAAACTAACATTTTATAGTCTGTCTCAGTACTCCAATTGTAGTCACCATAAGTTGAATTTATTTCTGTGATATTTTCCAACCTCATCCCACAATCCCACCCATTGCACTTTGTAAATACTATACATGAAGGTGCTTTATAAATATATTCAATGAACATATGTATGAATGGACATAAGCAAATCAAGTTAAAAGTTTATGTAATGGAGATTTATAATTTGTAATTATTTATATTAAGTCATTTAAACCAAAGAACTTATAATAAACTAGAGTTCTGGTGCACAAAATTCGCACCCTCTTGCAATCCGAGACCCCTCATGTAGAGTACTTAGGCCTAACCAGCGATCAGGGCCGATCAGGGCTTTCCTTCCCCCTGGCTACCAATAGCTGGTCCTGCCACTGCCGCTGCTTCCATCTGTGCAGCACTGACCCCTCCAACCCCACCACTGGTCACCTCCCTCTGCAGGTGACAGACATGGGGTATGATTGCTTGGCTGGCCTGGGCCTCCCGCTGCAGGGCAATTGCTGGCCAGCCCTGCACACCCACCACAGCATCGCTAGCCAATGACCTAGGCCTCCCTCTGTGGGGCAATCAATCGCAGGGACCCCCAGATCAATTGCTCCACAGAGGGAGGCCCCACCCACCCACGGCAGTGGTGCTGGCCGGGTAGCCCGGGCCTCCCTCTTTGGGGTGATTGTGGAGTGATAGCCTGGGCCCCCTGACCAATCACATCACACCCTTGGCTGGCCTGGTGCCAGTGCATGTCATAGTGTGGTTGTCTGGAAGGTCATCCAGATGGTCAATCTGCTGTTTAGTCGTTTGATTGATTTGCATATTATGCTTTTATTACTATAGATTAATTCTACGATATGTGAAGAGACTCTTTAAGATTGTTCATAAAATGGTTCTATTTCCAAAATAGATTTCTAGTTACTGTTTCTAGAAATATTAGTTATCAGTGTGTTTCTTTGCCATTTTGAGTATATGCCTCTATTGACATTACTATTAGAATTCAATCAGCAATATCTGCAGTTGATGTTCAATTGGTAATTACATTAAAAAAAACTATTCTTTCTTTTTCTTCCCTTTTTCCTTATTGTATTTTTCTTTTCTATAGAGGAAACATCAGAAGTCAGAGAAGCAGGTAAATATTTACTTATCTATGGGAGGTAACACAGATCTGTGGAAACAGTATGCAAATTTGAGTCTATCTAACTGTGTAGCATTTGGGAAAATTCCTTAACTGCTCAGATTCCCAGTTTCCTCACCTATAGAACAGGCATAATGGCTTCCCCAAAAGCTTGTTGTTAAGTATTAAATGAAATAACATTTGTAACATTCCCACTACATGCTTGGTTACCACTCATTAAGTATTGGTTTCCATCTCACTCCTGTCTGATTGCACAAGTATTCTCATTCATAGTAAAACACATATCTCTAGTGTGTGTGTTGGGATGGGGTGGCAGGTGGCGTCTTATTTTTCACTGATTCTCTGTTGCTGGCGTTACAGAATGTGTACTTGAAATGGCAGCACATTTGTAGACATATAACTGAGACATAAAATTATTAAAAACTTAGACATATAACTATCAGTAATATTAAGGGGTAATATTTAGAATAAGAGAGCAAAACACATTTGTAGAAAGATATAGGAGCACAATTTGCATATTTGAACTTTTCCCAAAATGTGAATATCTTTTAAGATAATCACCAAGAAGATTGAGAAGAAACCAATTACTTAAAAAAACACAGTATAGCCATATCCTTTTCTATTCTAAGTTCATTTAAACCTTAGTACAGGACCAATTACCATGCCCAGTGTAAAGGTGACACAGTGTGATGAAAAGAAGTCTCAGAGTGTTTACATGGTAGATTCAGGAATTGGTTCTAAGTCAGTGTGATGCTAGAGACTCAACAGTGAAGCCTACCCAATCACATTTGATTCTCCTATCACACTGTGACAATAAAAGGGGAAGCTTTGTACCAAGCAGAGCAGCCTAAAGATAAAGTGGATCTCACGTTGGACCCAAGGAGGGGGTCTATTAAAGCTATGATTCAAGGGCTGAGCAAGGGACTCAGACATTAGGTGGATACTGCTTTCTGACTTCACTTTTTGAGTGCATCATTTCTAAGATCTCTGTATTATGAATACGCACGATAGAAACAATTGTTACATAGGAAAGCACAAGCCCAACTAGTTGAGAGTATAGCCACTTTTCTATTTGTTCCTTCATTCAACAGTTTTTATCTCAAAAATGTTTGATTCCTTTCTAAGTTACCTTCTTTTTCGCCAAACCTAGTATTTTTAAGGAAAAAATAATAGCATGTTAGCCTTAGAGAAGTATTTTCCTGCATTATTTTATTTATTTTGCTATTTATATGAGGTATGTTGCTGTAATGGCACTTAAAGCATAGGATCCCAAGTGAAGTGTTTTTAAAAACACTTCCTCTTGGCATTAATTTAATTTCTATAAATTTGTAGTTCTTAGAAACTTCAGAAGTACGTCTATATTAGAAACTCTACAAGACTTGCTCAGCCAGGGTGGTTCAGTGGACGAGCCAGGAGGTAAAGATTCAATTCCTAGTCAGGGCACATGCCCAGATTGCAGCTGGATCCCCATTTGGGGGTGTGCAGGAGGCAGCCAATCTCTCATCATTGATGTTTCTATCTCTCATGCCCTCTCCCTTCCTCTCTGAAATCAATAAAAATATATTTTTTAAAAAAGAAACTCTACAAGTCTCAAAGTAAATTCTTTAATGCAGAGTCCTTTAACAATTAATATTTCTAAACCTACTCTTCTAAATTAGACTATTGGTAGAATGCAGGTGTTACCAATCCCCTTCTTTTTCTAGAAGTTGGAATGTCTGCTATAGTATTTGAGACAATCATCTCACTTTACATCTTTGTCCTATATACATATAGCTTAATGAAAAACTATATTACTTGAAGAATTATGATCTCTCATTGATACTAATAAATAGTTATGAAAAACTGATTTTGCATATTGTTTTTAAGATTTGATTTTAAATCAAATCCAGTCCACTTGGTAGTTATTTGTCTTTATTCAAATACAAATAAAAGAAAATGGTTTTTCCTTTATTTGTATTTGAAAGGAAAATAATTTTCAATGATATATTTTTATGAAATTTGGAAACCTAAAAGCAAATATTTAGATTAATTATATCATCCAAAGTAATTTTATTCAAATCAAGTATAATTATAGTTCAGCCAAAACACTTAATTTAGAAAAGATCCTGCTGATTTTAGAGGAGTGTTTAAAAAGCATAAACATGTTGTGACACCTACAATGGTTAATAGCCTTTTTTAAATATCTCACATAAAAGCAGTTAAGAGATTCACAGATTCGTGTTCTCAGGCAACAGAGTTATATTTCTTCATTAACAATAAGGAGAAAGTAAAAAGATCTTAGAAACTTTCATATAGTTCATAGTTATATAATTTTTTTGCATTTTATCTGAGTTAAACAGAACTTGTTTCCGTTTTCTTTTTTAACAGAAAAACCTGCAAGAGTATCAAGTAAGTACTGCTTCTATTGATGAAAAATTCTCTTTGGTACACAGTATGAATTTCAAATTGAAATTCATAACATATTTATATGCTTAATGTATTTCAAGTTTGAGTCATTTTGTATTGAAACCTCTGACAAGAATTTGTTAACTTTTAATCTTACTTATGCCAAAACTTAAAAACACACACAAAACTACATCATTTGAAATGATAGCTTGTAACAGGAATACCTTATCATGTTCTTGAGTCTGAAGATTAATGGCCTGCATTCAAATATATAAATGTTTTCAGTGGTAGAAGTAGAATGAAACAAAATAATCTTGTTTCTGTTTTAAACCTTTAATCACTAAAAATTTGCTATACAGCATAGAAGATCAAGTAATTATGGATTAGTTTTGTTGTTTCCTAATCTTTATTAACTTAGGTATAATTGCATATCTGCAAATAACATAGGAATGGATCTAATCTTGTATAGCATAAACAGACAAAGCTCTCAGAAAACACACTCTAAAATATCAAGACCTAGATACAGATGGAGCTGTTAATGTTTAGGTTACAACTGTATATTTTTCTATATGTGCCCAAAATTTCAGGAAAAAATCATTTTTATTTCCATGTGTCCAGATTAAGAAAAACAAATCATTTTAAGTCAGTGTTGTTTAATGCAATATCATGTGAGCCAACTAAAATTTTCTAGTTGAAACATTAAGAGGAAAAAAAATAAGCTTAATAATGTTATTTAACTCTATACATACAAATACCAAGCCCACGTGTATCAATATAGAAATGTATTAAATTGTATGTGTATTTTATATTCACAGAACATTTCTGTTTCTACTGGTCACATTTCAATTCCCCAAAGCTACATATACCACTAAAAATTCTTGCAAAAAATAAAAATCCATATGGACTTGCTTTAGGAATTTTTAAAAGGATAATAAGTAAAAGGATACAAACTTGCCTCACTAATGCAAGGACAAAACTTAGAGTTGATCCCCAGTAAAGCCCTTTGAAACTACCCTACACCATACCTTTCACCTACAGCCAAGTCAGTCCAGGCAGACTTCATGAGGAAGTAATTCTAGAATTTGTATGTTGAACTATGATTAGGGTTGTTTACTGGAAAAAGATAAATTAAGCACAGACTCGTTATTTTTCTGAACCCTCTTTTCAACATTTTATACGTGTATAATTGGGGGATTAGACTTCTTATTTATTTGTTGGTCATTCGTTGTCTCTTACTAAAGGAAGTTTATGAAATAGCTCCTGCGTTGAAGCCATCAGTCCCTTCTACCCACATTCTCTAGTGATAGATATTCTAGTGCCTACATTTCTTCTGGTTTTTTTAGGGGGGGAAGAGGACCAGGTCCTCTACCAACAATAGGTCATTTGGGTCAAGAAGGGGGAGTATTGACGTGTGGAAATGACTGGTGTGGTTATTAGTCCTTGGATACCAGCAGTGTGTCCTCATTCATTTCAGCATTGTGTCCTCATTCATTTACTGGTGATGTTCAGTTGCCCTCGAGACAACTGTGTCTTATCCTCAGAGTGACAGGACAGACACTCAGAAAGGACTGCACATGTGTATTGAATACCATTGCTTCACTGTGGGCAACATTCCCAAGGTGGACAGTCTCTGCATGCTGTATTATTCCCTGGAGCCAATTTCAAGAATTCTGTGGGTGGTGCTCAGTGTACCAGTTAATTTTCTTTAAAACTCAAGATATTTTAAATCCTAGCATGCATATATGACTTTCATAACTAATAGCTAAAATAATCTGGCTGGCAACTGCTGCCCTGAACTACTGTGGATCCTGAGGACTTCTCAGAAAAGAGAAAACACGTAAACTCTTGGAATGTAAAATCTCACACTATTTACACATACTCCAGCAAATTAGTTGAGAAAATAATTTGGAGTTGGTATTTCTGCTGACAAAGTGATGCAGGGAATTAAAGAAAGAGGATTGATGGAGAATACAAATTTCATGCCGTGACCATTTTGTCTGTGCATCAGAGGTCCAGATGTTTACCTATGAGTATTTCTTGAAACTCTGCACAAATTCGAATAGGCTGCTAATGGAAGTAAATATAGAGCAACTTCTGGCGTGCACACACACATGCATGATTTAGGAAGTTTTTATTTGTTTCTCATGTTTGCTAAGAATATTCAGAGCAGACGAGGCATTACACAGAACATTTTATCTTAAAAATAAAATAATAATAATAGAATTAACAGTCTATGCCATCAATGTGGATTCTTTAAAATGTTCCTTCTTTCCACATTACAATTTCTTTTTATTTTCCCATTATTTTACCTAACATTATCCTCCCATGTTAAGAAGAAGCATTGTTGCTTCGAAAATCATGTTTTTCT
Source organism: Murina feae (assembly GCA_004026665.1). Lineage (NCBI taxonomy): Eukaryota > Metazoa > Chordata > Mammalia > Chiroptera > Vespertilionidae > Murina > Murina feae. The sequence goes on from PVJC01002628.1 coordinate 49,299, forward strand.
TGACTCCAGTCCCTCTTGCCTCCCCTAATCCTTGCTCCTCAATCATGTACCTTAAGCTCTTACTCTAAGAAATTCTCCTCCTTTTTTGCCTACAAATATCTTCAGATCACTTTCACATGTAAAATTTCTCTGACCCTTTTGCTTCCTGTAGCTATTGTGCTATTGCTCTGCTTTCACCTACATTCACAAACTCTGAAACAGGTCTCCCAACAGCCTTCACCATCTTCTCAGGCTTCAGCTTTATGCAACCTGAACATTATGCCTTGACACTTTCCTCCAATAGGGCACTTCAAACTCAACCCAGACCTCCTAAGCACAGAACGTAATTACCTTTCCTCACTTCCTTTCCATTTGCAATCACTAGGGTGTGCTAAACATTGCTTGTCTCCCACACTTTTTGAATTGTCTTCCTCTCTTGATTCCCATAATGTGGGACATTTTTGTTGTTGTGTTGTTTTCAGTATTGGGATTCTGCTACTTTTTTCCCCAGAGGCTGAGTTCTTCCATTCTCAGCTCTCTTTCCTTCCTTTCTGCACTTCGTCAAGTGGCCTCATCCAAACTTGCTATCTAATCTACCCCTTTGTGGATAAGACCTCAAATTGTTCTGAAGCCTGCCTTCTCAATAATATCTCTCATCTTTCCTTTTCATTTCTATTGGTAGCGTTTTCCAATATTTCAAACTGATGACACCGTTTTTATAATAAATGTTCTTTATTTATTCTTGGTCAATTTAGAATACATTTTACATGTCTTACCTGAGGGTCTAGAGTCTCTATGATCCAGGCTTAAACTAGATTTTAAATATTTTTTTCTATAATCGTTTTCTGTACTATCACAGCTTTAAACTCAATTTAAATTTCCATGTTTTCAACATTCCTGCATCCAAAACCCTGGTCCTGTCATTCTGTTTTACTGGAATATTCTTCCCACCTCTGACTAAATGAACTTTCAAATTCCAGAAAAACTTATTTGATCTCCATAGGAGAAAGTGACCGTTCCACCCTTGAAAACATCTCTCCTTTACTGGTATTTTGACAATTGTCATATACTACCTTGAAGTCCATAGGATCTTCTATCTGAGTATATGCCCATTTTCTCCACTTGGCTGCCAATTACTTCCAGGTAACATTATGCTTCTGTTTGGTTCTTTCAGAGCACATAGCAAAGTGCTTTGCATGTAGAGATAGAATGGTTGAGCTAAACTCACAAAAGTCTAGAAATGAGGAAAGTTTGCTTCCTATCGTCTAGCACTTTTTAAAATGTGTTGCTTGAAAGAAATTTATTTTTAAATTATTTTAACCTCAATGTTTTCTTGTAAAATGGATATTTTTCTACCCGCGTTATAGGTCTATTGTGAAGCTGAAGTGGAAACATATGTAAAATACCCAAAAGAGCACATGGCCCAGGAAGAGAGCTCACTGTAGTTATTATAGCTGAAAAGTAACTGTTTCTTATAGGAGCAAATTACAGGAAACATTCAGGGTAATTTTCACTTTGACTGTAAAACTAGAATTTGGGATAGAGAAGAAGCTAAGGTTTTTATTCCCCAAATTTATTTCCCCGGGGGTAGCAAATAGGTCAAGAGGATAGGTGTCTTCGTTTTGAGTGTGCTATGATCTACAAAATAGAGTGTATATTTCTTGTGAACAAGGACCTTACATCATTTTAATTTTATAAGCATCTTCCATAGACAGTACCAGATTTTGTATTTCACAATTAAAATATTATTGGACTTACCTAACAACTCTCACATCATTCTTTAAATACAGGTACCAGTTACTTCAAAATACTCTATAACCATTTATACTGTACCTTTATTTATATCTGCTGATTGGACAGTTTAAGACCATAGGCATTTAATCCAGTGTTTAGGTGAGTTAAGCCTGCATTTAAGTCTTTTAGAAAACTAATCAGGTTAAAACTCTACTAATTTGCTATGAAGAAAAAGGCTAGTAATTATGTTTCTACTTCCCATTTTTTCTTTTACATAATAACATTTCTTCCAAAAGGTCACCTTCCTTTCCCATTTGAGAAAATTTGCATAATGACCTATTTTGCCTCTTTTCTATTTGTTCGTGAACTGCTGGTATACAAAACATGAGTAAATAATACAAAACTGATTTTCTTTCAGATCATTACAAGTGCTAAAAGTTGATATGAAAATTTAAAGATCATTTAATTAGATTGTGTTAGAATATCTGTGCCAAAACTATTTCCACATTACTCTATGCACTTTTAAGTAGAATACACAAAAACCAAGCAATATCAATCATGCATCTCAAGATTCATTCTTTATACATTTAGGCCTTAGTTCAATATCTAATGTCTTTTAATTGCCTTTACAATTACCAAACATCAGTTTGTTAGTAAAATATATGGATGGATATTTTCCTCTCAATCTACATTGTGTATGAGAATCTATTTACCTCAAATTCTCTAGATTCCAAAAGTGACTGTGATTTTGAAAGACAATTTAGGAGCCAGAGGAGGAGGGGCCCATTTGGCAGGGTCACTGCAGATCCTCCTTGCTGGGGCCAGTCTTCACTGCTGCCCACAGTCCGGACATCGTGGCATCTGTTTCTCCCCTTGTTCTCTAAGTCAGAGAAGTTGCCCTATTTCTCTAGAGGCTCTTGTTTACGGAGACAATAGAAGCTGAGTTTATAAGTTAAGAGATCCTGGGACTCTTAAAACCTGTTAAATACAATACTTTCTCTTTGGGAAATCTGAAAAATAAACAATCTTTTTGTTTACTCCCTAGAAGATTCTGCAGATGTTCCAGCTTCAAAGAAAGCTGAAGGTGAGTCTATTATCTTAAGTTCACTTATGAATTTTTTCTCAAGACCATATTTTAACAGCCTATTTTATTTAACTATTTTTGGCCTAGCCCTTAACTTTTCCTAAGCAATGTTTATATGGTGGATGTGTTTTTTCAAAAAACATTTTTTCTTATTTGTGTGTGTGTGTGTGTTTATATTGAAGTTACTAATTGGACACTGATTTACTTACAAGTAATTATTAGATGGAAGAGCAATATTTCAAAATTATCTATCATATAACCAAAGATTAAGGAAGTGTTGGCAAGGAAAAGCACATAAATGTTGAAATCTTAGTTTAACATATTTTTATTAAGAAAAATTAAGATAATTTACCTATACTAGCAGCAATAGCATAAAGGAAGAAGGGAGGGAAGGAAGGAAGGAAGGAAGGAAGGAAGGAAGGAAGGAAGGAAGGAAGGAAGGAAGGAAGGAAGGAAGGAAGGAAGGAAGGAAGGAAAGGAGGGAGAAAGGGAGGGAGGGAGGGAGGGAGGGAGGGAGGGAGGGAGGTCTCGAAACTCAGAAAAATCTGGTACAACGAGATGCATGATCCTGAGCGAGTCTTCTCGGGACTAAATTTCATTTTTATTGCAAGGGTTGCAAGTAATTTGATGCATTTTTTTCCCCTGAAGGGTTTCCTGGCTTCTTAATTTGACTTGTTATAGAACAGATATATTCTCTTCTACTTCTTTAAACTTGCCTGTGGACAATAAGAGTTTGCCTAAGAGTTGTTCTTACCATGAATATGTAAGTTCTGTGGCAGTGCCCAGAATTAACAGTGTAGAAAATAACACTTTGAGAAAAATCACAGAGAATTAGATACCCGAGTCTTTTGCAAACTGGCTTTTACTTGTCTTAAGATACATTTTTGAGTACTGAATTTTTAGATTTTTAAACAAATTAATTATTAGAAACAACTCCATATGTTTTTTACTTCCAAACCATTGCTTCTCAAACTATTTTATATATGAATCACCTGCCAGTCTTGTCAAAATGCAATAAGTCTGTGTTGATGCCTAAGAACTACATTTATATCAATTTCCCAAATAATGTGCAAGTGCTGGCACACGGAGCACACCCTGAAAAGGAAGGTTCTTGAATTCATGTAGAATTTGATAAAATCTAAAACCTAGCTTTTGATGAAACACACACATTCACACATATACTGACACCTTATCATTTTAACATTTCGGGGTTTTACAGGAATCCTACCTCCAAAGCACATCTATGGACACCAGTTAAGAACTTCTAACCTGGAGAAAGGGGTTCAAATGAATAGCTTCAAATTATCCATCACTAGGAAAGCACACGGTGCATGTCACAACAGCGAAAGAAGTCCTGTGTCAGATAAGAAAAGGAAAGGACCCAGGACACAGGCCTGCTGCTATTATTTCATAGCGACAATGATCACTAAAAACGCATGGCCTTTCAAAATTGAGCATTCTGTTCACTGAAATTGTCATCTGATAGCCAGATTCTACATTGACCGCATTATTTTAACACTGAGCATCAATGTTTTCTTTTAAGAACGTAACGTATGTCTGCTAGCCCTCGCCCACCAAAATCCAACACATCCGGAGGTTTCCTGTGTGTCTTTTTGTTGTTGGTAATCCTCGCCCAAGGACATTTTTTTCATTGATTTTTAGAGAGAGTGGAAAGCAGGGGAAAGACACACACAGAAAACATCGATGTGAGAGAGACACATCAATCGGTTGCCTCCTATCTGTACTTCCCCCTTCCCTTCCCCCTTCCCCCAACAGACCATGGGCAGGGGCAGGGGCAGGAGAGTGAGTCTGCAAAGGAGGTACTTGCCCTTGACTGGAATGGAACCTGCGGCCCTGCAGTCTGCAGGCCAACGCTCTATCCACTGAGCCAAACTGGCTAGGGCAGGAAGTTTCCTACTTGAACAATTGCCTGTGACATGCTACATCCTTTCCCTTCATCAGCCTCTCTTCTATCGCTGGCTCTTACCTGTTAAATTTTATAGTGAAAGGCTGGACAGAATCTGGAAAAGAACTTAGAGTGTATTGTGAGGAGGATACGTGATTTCAGTTCCTTTCGGTACCGTGTACCTGTTCAGACATTCTCAGACCCCTACCTATTTGTTGTATAACAGCTGTGAACAAAAAAGTGATTTATGTTCTTATTTTTTGTATCTACTAGAAGAAGCTGAAGATGTGTCTTCCACAAAGAAGCAAAAAAGTAAGTTTATAATTAGATTAAAACTGTTATGTGGATCTGTATTAAAGGTGGTATATATAAACTAAAACTAAATTCTCTGAAAGACTAGTATGAGAATAAATAGGTTTTTTGTACATGAAGAATAACATTAGAGTGGATCACTTATACCTCAAAGAGTAGCTTATTACTTTTTGAGTCAGGCAAGATGCACGTATTTGGAGGAATTACAAAATAATGACTAAAATGGTCTTTGTTGCCAACCGTTCACACCTCTGATCCTGAGCACTTCAGCTGAGACTGTGTTTAGATATATCACTGCTTTATAAAAGAGACAGCTGAAGTGATAAGCTGAACATATTTATATCAAAAAAAAGTGTAAGTGTACGTCATTGATGGGAATTTTTTTATTTTTCTAGGTAAATGGTAGACACTTAATTCAATTTTGGAGATCACTGATTTTAGAATGCAATCAATATTCACATGAAGTTACAAAATTCAATGCTCATGACCCTCATTACTCCTCTACTTTCAAATTAGACATTTTTCTTCAGTTGGTAAAGCAATACCATCTGAATAGCAATTTTAGATTCATTTATGCATTCAAATTGTTGCTGAGCAGAATAAAAGAAGCAAATTTTTAAATAGGTATAACTGGAATTTGTTCTACATAATGCTTTTAAAGTAAAGAATAGACATTTACCTGAGGAAATGATGCCAGTTTCTCTGGGTTCTACAATGCTTCTTAAATGTATTTCTGCAGAAAATTATGAAAATGCCCTCTGCGTTAGCAAATGCCTTCTACTCTGTATTAGTATGTGATTCATTGAACAAATATTAAGTGCCTACTATGTCCCAAACTCTATTTAGCTATTAGAGATGCTCATTATAACCCCTCAAATTATCAGGACATGAGAAATACAAGAAAACAAGCAATCTTAATAATATGTTTAGATATTGTTGCAAAATCCATAAAGTCAATCTGGGCATGTTTCTGATTTATACATCAACATTTTACTAATTGTTTATCTACTGGTAACAATTTGTAGTTATATCACATAAACACTTAAAATCTCTTATTTCATAAATAAATTTTCAAAACATAATTCAATAAGATAGGTGGATGGTATCAATATCAATTTCCTGGTTGGGATGTTACACTATAATTTTTCAAAGATGTTACCATTGTGGGAAACTGGGTGAAGAGTACTTGAGATCTCTATGTATTATTTTTATTTTTTATTTCAAAATAAAAAGTTTAATGAAACTAAACAAATAAATAATTCAATGTTTTAGTAAAATCATATTACATATTTTAATTCAATTGGTAGACTTATTATAGCAACACAATATTTTCTATTTTCCACTTACTATGAAGTAGTCCTATAGTCTGATACTCATGCAACTTATATAAGCTCTAAAATTTGCAGCTATAGTGATGGGTGTGTATATATATATATATATATATATATATATATATATATATATATATTGCCCTAGCTGGTTTGGCTCAGTGGATAGAGTGTCAGCCTGTGGACTGAAGGGTCCCGAGTTCGATTCCAGTCAAGGGCACATGCCTGGGTTGAGGGCTTGGTTTCCCAGTAGGGGCTATGCAGGAGGCAGCCAATCAATGATTCTCTCTCATCATTAATGTCTCTATCTCCCTCTCCCTCTCCCTTCCTCTCTGAAATCAATAAAAATATATTTTAAAAACAAATAAAAAATAAAATATATTTTTATTGATTTCACAGAGGAAGGGAGTGGGAGAGAGAGCTAGAAACGTCAATAATGAGAGAGAATCCTCGATTGGCTGCCTCCTGCAAGTCCCACACTGGGAATCAAACCTGAAACCCAGGCATGTGCCCTGACCAGGAATCTAACTGTGACCTCCTGGTCATAGGTTGATGCTCAACCACTGAGCCACACTTGCCAGGCTATAGTGATGTTTTCATTAATGGCCTATGCAACACTGATTAAATAAATGTGTTAGAATAGAGCCTACCTCTGATAAGGTTCATCTGTAAGGTAGACTGTCTTTGATGGACTCTTCCACTTTTAGCAATGATAATCACATTTCTCCTTAACACAGGCTGTTATGTCATCTCTCTAGAAGCCTGTCTCTCTCCCAAGCTGCAACAACCTTGGGGGTGGGGACGAGGTAGGATACTGCATCTGTTTGGTACTAGAACAAAATGGGAAAGAATTCTGCATGAGATGAAGTGGAAAGGAACAGATTTTTTTTCCTTCCGAGATTTCTCCGAACTCTTTTCATTATTGAAAACCCAGGATTGAAGCCAGTTGACACCAATCCCTGAAGAGTAATCTCTTGAATAATCTCTTGCTGCTTCCCTCTGCTTTTTTTTTTTTTTCAACCCAGGCTTTTCTTTATTCTTTACTTGCTTTATTTGGCCAGCTTCCTGGTATTCCCCATACTACTAGCTGGCATTGTCATTCTCTTTCCTGGCCATCTGCAAAACAGTCTGTCGTTGATGACAGCCTGCAAATGGACAGGGTGGAAAACACTGAACCTCGCCACCTCTGAACAGGCTGCTCCTGGGAACCCCAGCCTCCCGGACCAGACCTCAGGCTTGTATCTGCTGTATCCACCACCTCACTCGGTTTTAACTCCTTTCCTGGGTTGCTCTCTGCTCTGACAACAGCATTGCCTAATGAGTAAAGGCAAGTGGAATATCTAATAATAGGAACTGCAAGGCTCTCTGTGGTATTATTAAAACACTTTTAAAGAGTTGGTTATGCCCTAACCGGTTTGGCTCAGTGGATAGAGCGTCAGCCTGCGGACTGAAGGGTCCCAGGTTTGATTCCGGTCAAGGGCATGTACCTTGGTTGTGGGCACATCCCAGTAGGGAGTGTGCAGATTGATGTTTCTCTCTCATCGATGTTTCTCTCTATCCCTCTCCCTTCCTCTCTGTAAAAAATCAATAAAATGTTTTTTTAAAAGAGTTGGTTACTTTGCATATGGGTAAACTTGTGTTTTGAAACCTACATAACAAGTTTTCAGAGTGCTCTTACAAATCAGTAGAGATCTATGAAATATCATTATCCATTCAGTAAGGGCTTATTATGTGCCAGGAAGTATTTCAAGTGCTTCATGTATATTTACCTATTCATTTCCACATTTTTTTGAGGTTTTTGTTTCTGTCTCAATTCTACACATGAGGAATCCAAGACACCAAGTTTTGGTAACTTGCCAGTCATGGTCAAGTCTACCTGCCAAACAACCCATGTCCACATACATTGTGGAACAGTGCCTTGTTGTGCTCACTTTCGTTCTGCTTGGTTTAACTAATTATCATGCTCTGTTCCTCAGGCCCCATCAGTTTCTTCCAATGTGTGTACCTGAATGGTTACAACGGCTATGGATTTCAGTTTCCGGTCACTCCTGCCCAGCGCCCTGCAGAGAGCCCTGCACCACCGGGTTCTCCGGCACAGAAGCCACAAGGACAGTAGGCCCATGTGCGGCCAGTATAAGTGCTCTAAGACTTGGAGAATAGCATCTTCCATTTGTCCACACTGGCACAGGCGACTGACATAAAGGAATTCAGGGAATTTCTTTGAAACTATTCTACTCTTCTGCCTGGTGTAGAGAAATAAATGGATAAAAGGATTGAGTAATCAGCACGCATGTTGAAATCTGGCACTCAAGCATCTGCCATTTGCGTTTGTTGTTGGTCTGGGCGCTTATATGTTTCTACTTCCATCACCGCAGGGTTGTTCACAAGTTAATTTAAGGTTTACTTGACAATGGTCTCTTAAATGTAACTGACACCATTAAAAAATGAAATTCCTGACATTGGTTAGATAGGTATTTTTATATGAAAACACAGACTATGCTTTAAGTCTAACTTTAGTACAGGAACTTCTATGAAAGCTACTCTTTTGCATCATGGGTATCTAAACTCAATTTACCAATAAGTTGATGTTTAATAGTTTCATTGTATTTATGTCTGTTTCTATTTTAGTTGTAACTATTCTCCAAGACTGGGTTATAGTTCCACCAAAGAGTACTACCAGTTTCTCGTGATGCTCTTTTCGAGCTCAAAATATCTCTGAAGTTTAGACATGACGAGAAGGAATAGAAATGTTCGATAAATCTTTCTCTCTAATATTGTAATGAGGACATTCTTTATCTTGAATCGTATTTAGGACATTCACTCTAGTGGAAATACAGGCAGGTCTGATGAATCATTTGTGTAAAATACAAGCAAATGAGATGTAGAATTTTCACAATTCTCCAGACTGTGCCCTAATGAAAATATCACCTGGGTGAAATCTTACATCAATCACTACATTTGGGTGACAGGTGCAAACGTCTTTGCATTGCACTTTAAAAGGATCCTTCTGTGAAATTAAATAGCTTTCCTTTCTCCAAAAGGAAAACTATGAATGTTATCAAAGTTGAAGGAATACATTTAAACATAAGTGCCTCATGAGATGTCTTACTTGTTTTTTAGGGAATTGGTTATCTACGCCAATGAAATGAATGACAATCTTTAACTTACTTGACGACATACCATTGGGCATGACTATTGTGGCTTTGCCATCTTTGTCTCCCAGTGATATACACAGTTGTGTTCTTTATCACATTTTTCTAATAATTATAGAAGTCATGCTACTGTGACCTTTTCATGTTTACAGTTGCAACTCAACTTACGACAAATTAACTCAGGAACTAAACTGAGTTATTTTTTTTCTAGCATTCTACTTACCTTAAGGTGAGGGAGCCAGAGCCGATACTAGCCAAATGATTTCTTTTCAAGGACTACAACTAAGTTCTTTAATCCCAAGATTTAGAACACCGTCTTACTATAATATCATTAGGCTAGGACATCAATCACAGCTTCATTATTAATAATGGATTTTCTGTGACTTTTGTGAAAGAAGTTGGTCTTGGCCACATGCTGGTGAGCCTAACTCACACCACAAAAGTTAATTACCATGAACCAAGATTAATGACACTCCTCATGGGGGCCTGGAAAGGTGTACTGTCAGGACTGACCAGATGGCACCAGCTCACAGAGCCCCTGCGCGTAGCAATAAACACTTGCGATAGGACAATGCGTAGAGTTTATTGCTCATTTGTTCCTCCAGCTCCTCTGATTTAGTGAGTAAACGAAATAGCAAATATGATAGTTTATTTTATTTTATAGAACATAATGATTTGTTCATTAGTTCTTATATTCAATGACTATTTTTTACTGAGTGCTTAGTCTCTCAAGCACTGGGCTGTATAAGAAAAATATCAGAGATAAATTCTATTATCAATATTATCCTGACACAATGCGTGGCCTTGGAAAATCTGTGAAACACACTATTCTTGTTTTCCAATGTGTAAAGTAAGGATTTCAAGACAACCAACCTAATACACAGATGTACTGTGGACACTGACAAAATATCTTTTAATAAATATACATCAAAATTAATTTCTAAAATAATAGTTTTGGATGTTTTCCCTTTGAGTGAAATGAGCTTTTCTACATTATATTATTGTTTCTTTCACTTTCATTATGAGAACTATTTGATAAAAGCAATATATGATAACTTGTTATAACTAGAATTTAGACAAACCAATTAGGATTGTTAATAATAATTGTTAAGGCTTATCTGCTTAGAGTTACAATGATGATAGCACTTGGAAAATATTAACTAAATTCTCATCTGTTTGTATGGTTCCACCCAATAAACTATTATTGGTTCTTTCAAGTTCGTGGTTTACATTTTTTAAAAGAAAAATATAAATGATTGGTCAAAACTCTGATAATTCATGTCACGTTGCTCATTAATATGTAAGCATTTAATAATTGTGTTAGTTATATTCAGTTATCAAGACAGAAGGTGCTGGGGAGGAGAGGAAGGGGACGATTTGATCAACTATTCACAAGTGTTTGTTGGATAAGAATCCAAACATGACAACAGGCCAGCATGTCCAGACTGATGAGGCTGTGAGTGGAAGCATACAGACCCTTCCAGGATTCATGTAGTGAAGGACACAGCTAACATCACACTGACTTACGATGCAGCATAAGACTGGGCTTCTTGAGGATAAACATGGAGTGGTGGTTCTTAGCTAATGAGAGAACAACTGAGAGTCCCTCTACCTGGACCCTCACAGGGCCTATCACTGTTTTGGCTTCAACTGTCTATTGATCAACACTGAACAAAGTTCTTCTTTATAAAATTACTCTTCCAGAAGTCACAGAATACATTATGTAATGCATAGCTTCCCGTGTGTGTATGTGTGTGCATGTGTTTTTCATGTCTCCTCCATCTAACTTGATCAATATCTTCATGCTTTTCTATCCCCTGCTAGTATTTGATCTAATGACCTGATGTATCATCTATTCACTCTGAGGGTGTAATTATTGAATCTATCTTTACTCCATTCTTCTCCTTTAGTGAGATGTTATCATTTGTACCTGTAAGCCTGAAATGGGCTATGTCCCATCGTGAGCTGTTTTCCCACTTGGAAATAATATATCCAATTGCTTCAGAAAAGAAATCACTTGGCTTAGAAGTCAGACACTTTTCAGGATTTAAATGATGGTTCTGAATCTTATTAGCCTTTGACTTTGGGAAATGTACTTCATCTTTTTGAAAAATAGCTTCTGTATATAAAACCAGTGTGTCAATAATATTCACACCCTACTGAGTTATTGGTAAGATCAAATGAGAAAAGCACATATGGTACATTATATGTATTCAACAAAGGCTAGTTTTCCTTATCCCTATCCTTTATTTCCTCTTATTGGTCCTTTCAGTGTCTAAGTCCATCAACTGCTATTTGACCCTTTGATAGTCTTTAGCCAGCTGATTCTTATGACTTTAAACTGTTCCTGAGATGCCCACCATCCAGTATCACCTTTCAGGTTTTCTTGGGGCCTGGCCAGTGCAAGTCCTGCTCATTTCTCTGCTCACAGCATCATCTTTATGCCTTAAAGCCCACCTTTCTTTCTTGGCTCTACCCTCCACAATTACTGTTTTGACATTGTGTGACTTAAGTGAGGAAAATGCAAAGGGCATTTTCTCTCAGAGATAATTGGTATATTTCCCCAGAGCTAAGGAATTAAGAACTCAGCCAAGAATTAAGCCCAGGAAGAACACATTATTTGGATGAGGTCAACTTACCTACATCCCAGTAATAATGTAACCAAACAGTCCTTATTCAGCATCCTCCTGAAGAGGCCTTGTTCCTTTTGAAAGTATTCCTTGTTGCAAGGAAGCAAGTAGTAGAATCTAGCAACCTTTTCCAGAACAGTGCTCAAGAGAGCTTTGGCAGTCAGGTAGAGTCTCCTGATGTGAAAAACCAAAGGGGTGTGGAGTCACAGCAACAAAAACACATTCTTATTGGGCCTTAAAGATTGTTTCTCAAAAGATTAAGTAGTTCCAAATATATTCCTGTAATTCTTTCCTACTTAGACTTTAACTTTTATATCAGTGTAGAGTTGCCAATTTTAGATCTAGGTTAGAGACAGTAACCCCAGTCAGCTCAAGAATTCCCTGAAAAAAATCAATCCTTTCCCATCCATCTGTTTTGCATCTTTTTTAACTTTTGCAGGTGCCACCTTCTCTTGTCTGTGCTGCCCTTTCTAAGAAACAGGTGCCAAGGAGAAGCATTTTCCTACAGATGTTTTTTTTTTTCAAATAGAAAAAATGTAATTTAATCATCATGTGTAATTTTCAGCTCCCCTGCAATTTATCGCTTCTGCTGCCTCCTAAAAACACCTCCCCCCCCCACCCCATTTAGTTCAATTTCTACAGAGCTGTGGGGAAACTCCATTATGCTAATGATGAGACAGGTAAGTGGTTTACATAAATTAAATTAGCAAACACATCCAATTACTTGCAAGCATTCTGAAATTAACCAGAAAATTCATTACCAGCACAGGAGAGATAAGGCCAAGGTGTTTTTGTTTTATTTTTTGTTTTGTTTGTTATTGTTGGTGGGAGTTTTTTTAACCTTTCTTTGTCAAAGGCATTAATGGTTGACTGGTTAACGTCAACCTTCCTAAATTGAAAGCTAGCATAATAAAAGAGTTTGTGATTCAGCCTGTTCTCAATGAGAGGGCTCTAAAGTTATAGCCCTGGCTGTTGGCTTTAACTATGAGAATTATGTCGCAAAATATATGCCTTATTGCACTTACCTATAAAAACCAAGCATTGTCTCTCTTTTTCAGGATATCATTGCATATTTCCTATATTTTTTACATTGTCCATGGAATACAATTCAGAGATCATCCTTTATAATAAAAGCCTAATATGCTAATTGTCTGGTCATCTGGTCAGCCTAAGCTGGCAGTCGGACATCCCCTGAGAGTTCCTGGACTGTGAGAGGGTGCAGGCTGGGCTGAGGAACCCCCTCCCCGATGAGTGCACAAATTTCATGCACCGGGCCTCTAGTCCTATATAAAAAAAGCCTAATATGCTAAGTGTCCAGTTGTCTGGTCATCCGTTCAACCAATCAAAGTGTAATATGCTAATGATATGCTAAGGTTGCTCAACTGCTCACTATGACCTGCACTGACCACCAGGGAACAAGCAGTCAACCAGTCACTATGACATGCACTGACCACCAGGGGGGCAGATGCTCCATCCAGTAGGTTAGCTTGCTGCTAGGGTCTGGCCAATCGGGACTGAGCAATGTGGGCCAGGCACACCCTGGAGCCCTCCCTTGGTCCCTCCCTGGCTGGTCAACCTCCCACATCCCTCCCCAGCCCCAATCGTGCACTGGTGGGGTCCCTCGACCTGGCCTGTGCCCTCTCTCAATTTGGGCTGGGGGGCTTTCTCCCCCCCCCCAAATGCATGGATTTTGTGCACCACGCCTCTAGTACATTAAAACATTATTCTTCCAATAAGAATCTTAAGCAAAAATTGTACATCAATTAATTTTACAAACATTTGATGAACATAAGTTGTATGCTAGACATAAAACATTGTTGCTAGGGGCTGAGGATATTCCCGTGAGGAAGCTGATGTTTTTGCTCTCAATCACCTGAAGTCAGGAAGAAAAGAGAGAGGTAAACACATGTAAAACAGTGATATGCAACTATAACATGGTCACACACACTCAGTTGTAGCAGCCTAGAGAGGTGTGCTAAATTCTGACCTGTGTGGTATAAGAGGAAGGATTGGAAAGATTTCAAGAATAACCTCATGATGGTAAGCTAGAAGGCAAGGCAGTTGAAGGCAATTCTAGAGAAAGGAAAAAGTTTCAGCAAAGGCCCAGGGTTGTACAATGACACTTTAAAAAAAATCTTTATTGTTGAGACTATTACAGGTGCCCCCTTTTCCCCCCTCATTACCCCACCTCCACCCAGTTCCCGCCCTCCCCCAGGCCTTCGCTACTCTATTGTCTGTGTCCATAGGTAAGATCTTTGATTAATCTCTTCCTGCCCTGCCCCTGCCCTCTGAGATTCATCAGTCTGTTCCATGCTTTCATGCTTCTGATTCTGTTTTATTCACCAGGTTATTTTGTTCATTAGATTTCTTGTTCATTTATTTTGATTTTTAGATTTGATTGTTAATAGATATGTATTTGTTGCCATTTTATTATTCATATTTTTTGTCTCTTCTCCTCCTCCTCCTCTTTCTCCTCCTTCTTCTTCAATAATACGCTTCAACATTTCATAAAATACTGGTTTGGTGGTGATGAACTCCTTTAGCTTTTTCTTATTTGTGAAGTTCTTTATCTGACCTTCAATTCTAAATAAGAGCTTTGCTGGGTAGAGTAATCTTGGTTGTAGGTTCTTGCTATTCATCATTTTGAATATTTCTTGCCATGCCCTTCTAGCCTACAAAATTTCTGTTGAGAAATCAGCTGATAATCCTATAGGTACTCACTTGTAGGTAACTAACTGTTTTTCTCTTGCTGTTTTTAAGATTCTCTCTTTGTCTTTTGCCCTTGGCCTTTTACTTATGATGTGTCTTGGTGTGGGCCTCTTTGGGTTCCTCTTGTTTGGACTCTCTGTGCTTATTGGACTTGTCAGTCTATTTTTTTCACCAGGTAGGGGAAGTTTTCTGTTATTATTTCTTCAAATACGGTTTTAATGTTTTGGTCTCTCTCTTCCCCTCCTGGAACCCCCATAATGCCAATATTGGTACACTTGAAGTTGTCCCAGAGGCTCCTTATGCTTTCTTCATATTTTTTTTTCTTTTTGCTCTTCTAATTGGGTGTTTTTTGCTTCCTCATATTTAAAATCATTGCTTTGATTCTCAGAATCCTCTACTGTTGAATCCCTGTAAGTTGTTCTTTAGTTTCAGTTAGAGTATGCTTAATTTCTGACTGGTCCTTTTGCATGTCTTTGATAGTCTCACTAAGATCCTTGAAAGTCTCATGAAAATCCTTGAGTAACCCTGTATCCAGTAGTTTGCTTGCTTCCACTTCTTTCATTTGTGACATGTTTCTTTGTCTTTGCATTTAGGTTGCTTCCCTGTGTTTGTTTCTACGTAGTAGGTAGAGCTACTATGTCTCCTGAAATTGGTAGAGTGGCCTTGTGTAGTAGGTGTCCCGTAGGGCCCAGGGGCTCAGCCTCTCCAGTCTCCTGAGCTGGGCACTCTAGGTGCACCCCTAATGTTGGCTGTGTGCACAGTCTTTCAGTTGAGCCTTGATTGCTATTGGTGTCTCTGGGAAGAGTTGACCTCCAGGCCAATTGGCTGTGAGGATGAGCTGCAACTACAGTGGGAGAGTCACTGTGTAGGTGATGAGGCCCAGCTGTGAAGCAAGACCTGGTGCTAGAGCCAGGTCATGGGCCTTTTATTGATAAGTTTGGGGCATGCTGGGAGATTTTAGGAAAGTCTGAAGCCTGAGCCAGACCAAGCCGTTCATTTGGAAAAGCTGCTGCAAACAGCTTGGGTGGGGCTGCAAATTGGATGGGATGGAGTCTCAGAGAATCCCCAGGGCGGAGCAACAAGTATGGGTCATGCTGATATGGCTGCTAGTCAGCCTTGTGACAGAGGAGGTCCCAGCACAGGAACAGTGACCCCTGCAAGCACCTCCGTCTGAGAGAAAGCTGTCCCTGAGTTCCTGCTGTGATGCCAGACAATCCAGTTCCTCCCCACCTGTGTCTGAGTCCCCCGCCTTGGAGCTCTGAAGAAGCAAGATTGGGTAAGTTTGTGCGCGGTCCCTTTGAGAGGAACACCTAGGTTCCAGCAGCGCCATGTCACTCAGCCAAATCTCTGCTGGCTTTTATTGCCTGAAGTTACAGGGACTTCTCTTTCCAGCTCTGGAAGTCTGGGCCGGGGGGGTCTGGTGTGGGGCTGAGATCCCTTTCTGCTCACAGGCAGCCTCCACAGAGAGGATCTCCCTCTGGATTACAAAAACGGCACACATGGGTATTGGCCCAGCCGGTTCCTCACCTCCGCCTCTCCTACTATCTCAGTGTGCTTTCTTCTTTACTTCTCCAGTTGCAGGACTTCCTTTCAGGCAGTTCTGAAGGATGGTTGTTCTGTATTGTAGTTGTAATTTTGATGTGGTTGTGAGAGTCAGCGAGCACAGGCATTTACCTAGGCCGCCACCTCCGTTCTCCCCAGTGAATGTTTCAGGGACAGTAAGGAGCACTGTGTGGGAGTGCAGGGTGATGGTGAGGAATGGAAAGCATGTAGTCAATCAGAGATGCTGCCAAGGTGTCTGCTTGGGAGACTGAGTATGAAACTCACGACAGAGGAAACGTGGATTGCCATCTGAATTTCAGAAAAAGACTATTTGGTTTCACTCCCAGGAACCTGGTATTTCCTATTACACTCTTAATCCTTCATTTGAAGAAATGAGTGACTGGTAAAAGCTAAAGTGCTACCTTAGCCATTTAGATTTGCATTTTTTTAAAAACCGATTACCAAAGCTTTTTTAAAATGAAATAAAACCGTTTTAACAGCTACATTGCAATAATCATTGACATACAATAAACTTCACATATATAAAATACACAATTTGATAAATGTTGACATACATATATATCATTGAAATCATCCTCACGGTCCAGATAGTGCAATAATCTGCACCCCACAGAATTTCCTTCTGCCTCTTTCCACTCCAACTCCTAAGCAGCCACCATTAAAAATCCAATACAGCTTAGGACAGTTAGTGATATTGTATGCAGTTTCCTCTTTGCTCCTGTAATCATGTCAAGTAGATTTGTCTTGATAACTGAATATCTCTGTTGATATTATAGAACACGTGTGGTGTAGGATAACTCTGTCTTGAAATGGTAATGCTGCTTTTCTAGACCAATGAAGAAATGTTGATGGTTTTGAGGAGCTCCTGATGCAAAAATTTCCAAAAAAATCTTAAGACAAAAACCTGAAGTCAGGAACAGTTTTTATTTAGTTAAGAAGAATTAAGTTTGATACATAATGAGGCTCTACTTTTCACCCGTCTCAATGAAAATAATCTGTGGCGATGTACCTGTGGTAGGCAGTTAGATAGACATGACAGAGCAAGGACAATGGGCCAGCTACAGAAGGTCACCAGGGAGGAAGGCCCTGGACAATTGTAGGGTGGGACCTCCCCCTCAAGGTGACCTTTCCTCTCCTAGCATGTCACTGATCATGACCCCCTAACCTTCCCTCCCTAGAGTGAACATCCAGGCCTCAGTAGTATTTCAGCTCCAGGCCCAGAAAAGCAGTAAAACCAACCAGCAACTCCAAGGTTTACCTCAGGACCAGCTGCATGGAATAATGGCCTGCTGCTCTGGTGCTGACCAACCAATCAGTGGAGGCCATGACCCAAAAGAGCACACCTAGGAAGCCTCTGAATAGTCTATCTAGAGCTTCCCCCGACCGCCCCTAAAATTTTTGTATTAGCTCTAAAATCCTTGGGAAGGGGAGCTTCCTGAGAGCACCTGGAGCCTTTGCTGTCCCACTTCCCATCTCCCTAAGCAAGTTACCATTACCCTTCTCACTCCCAAGCTCCAAGGGCCCTTCCTTTGCCTCTGTAACTCATTTCCTCAGCTCATTTCTTCTAGGAATTACTTGTACCTCTATGATTTTATTAAAAAACTAAAGGCCTGGTGCATGAAATTCACGCATGGGTAGGGTTCCTAGGCCAGCCAGTAATCAGGGCTGATTGGGGCCTTCCACCTGCTGGCCAGGGTCTTCCTTCATTCTGTACCACCCCCTGGTGTTCTGCACATGGCATAGAGAATGGTCAAACTCCCAGTCTCCTGGTTGAACTCCTGAGGGGACAATTTGCATATTAGGCTTTTATATATATACTAGAGGCCCAATGCACAACAATTTGTGCACTTATGGGGGTCCCTCAGCCCGGCCTGTGCCCTCTCACAGTCTGGGATCCCTCGGGGGATGTCCACCTGCTGGCGTGCCTGGCCAGCCTGGGTGAGGGGCTGATGGCCATTTGCAGGCTTGCCAAGCCCCCAGTAGGGACCCTCACCCCATGGGGGTGTGGCCAGCCTGGGTGAGGGGCTGAGGGCCATTTTCAGGCTGGCCACATCCCCTTCAGGGTTCAGGTCCCTATTGGGGTGCCTGGCTGGAAGCAGCTATCTGGGATTTATTTAACTTCTATAATTGAAACTTAGTTGCCTTGGTCCCTCCCCCCCCCTCAAAGCCTGGTTGCCCCTGGCAACCCAAGGTCCCAGCCTGGCAGGTACCTGGGATTTGTTTATCTTCTATAATTAAAACTTTGTAACCTTGAGGAGAGCTCAGGGCCCGCAGGGGCCTGGCTTCCTCCATTGCCCAGGGCAACTCCAGCTCTGTGGCTGCCACCATCTTAGTTGAGTTAATTTGTATATTTGCTCCTGATTGTTTGGTGGGCGTGGCTTGTGGGCATGGTTTGTGGGTGTAATGGAGTGTGGGTTAATTTGCATATTACTCTTTTATTAGATTAGACTAGAGGCCCAGTGCACAAAATTAGTGCAAGGGGCTTGGCCCTTGCAGCCCCAGCTTCATCTGGAAGGCCCATTCTGCCCAGTCCAATAGGCATATTATGCTTTTATTATTATAGATAGAATGTTCTCTTATACTTTGGGTCTTGGCTCTGAATTCTTTCCTAACCAGAACTCAAGGATTGAGGTTGCTGAACCCAGGTCCGGTCCAACCCCACTGCTCTAGCATCAGGCATCGTTCCTGCCGCCTACATCAGACTTGTTTATAGATAATATCTGTGTTTATAACATTTATCTTTGAGTGGTCTGAGAGAAATTGCTAAGGAGGAAGTTATTTAAGATAATTTGAAACCACTAGCACTATTTTCTGCTTTCACTGGGCATACTAAGGATGTTAATACCCTAAAAGCCAAGCTCTTCTCCTGTTCTATCACCACCTATTACCCATTTAAGTTGTCTTTAAGCTAACATGTGAAATTTAACCTTAGATTTTATTGATTTGATCTAGCCTATACCTCTTGTTTATCATCATTTTTGCTCTATAAGCTAGCGTTATTTTTTCTTGCATTTTTAATTTCAACTATCAACTACCTTCTTAAGTTACTTAGAAGTTGTGGAAATATGTTGTTTTTGCAGCATCCAACAAGCTGTATGCAGCTACTTAGTGCCTGTACTCACAACTATAGTGAAAATGAATTAAACTGTGGGTAAAGTTTTCAAAATGCAGGACAGATATTTCGTTTTGCCTCTTATTGGTTGATTATGGAATTTCATCCACAATAGTTCTAAATAAGTATTGCCGTTTGTTTCTCTTTTTTTTCGTTAGCCGTAGAGAAATTGTTTTCTATTAACATTGTCCTCTTCCCCATTCGTCATCTGTATTGCAATGCCTTTAACTCTAAGAGTAGCTAAAGGATTTGAGGCTTAATAAAGAAGACACAGGGAGCTATTGATACTTCCGGGGGAAAGGTCATGGCCACAGTACAGCAGTGATGTTCTCATATCACAAAAACTTATATCCCCAATGAAAAGTATTTCTCCAAGAAACTTAAAGAAATGAAGAGGTGAGTGAAATGCAGATATCTCACTTGTATGCTTTATTTTCTTTCTCCAGAGTTATAGTTTTAAGACTCTTTTATGTGAGGGAAAATTATCATGAGTCATAAAGATGTTAGAAATATCATTTCATAAACAGCACCTTATAATATAAGGGCAACAGCCTAAGTGGATTCTCTACACATCCTCCAAAAAGAAAAAGAAAACATAAACCAGGAGATTGAATAAAATCAAGCTTAATGTACACACTGGCATAACAAGAAGACAGAAAATGGCATAAAGTCAAATTATGTGCATGTTTAGCAGTAAATATCAGAAAGTAGCAGAGGCAGTTTCATAATCACATCAGAGCGAAGAGTCAGGATAATATTGTGGAGAAAACAAAACAGAGGAAAAGGCCATAGAGGTGATGGAACACAGATCAATCAGCCAGAAAGAGGCACTCCTACCTTACAGCTTATCTATGGAGAACATATCTGGTACTTGGTGGACCAGAGTACCAGCCTCCTGGAGAATTAAAAGGAAGTGAGTAAAAGTCTATGGGGCAAGACAAGGCATTGCTTAAGAAATCATTGCCTTGGGGGAAAGAGGTGTGAGTTAGAAAGCAAAGGCATCCCTCAGCAGCATGACAGTGAAGGAAACAAAGAGTAGAATTTAAGGCACAACACCAGAATCACAGTATCAGAAAGCACTCCAAGCCTTCACTCTGCAAACAAACCAAACAGAACAAAACCAACATTTAAAGAAATACACACCAAATGGTTAATCATGCACTAGGGCACACAGTAATCCAACCAAACACTTCTCTCCTATGCATACTGTCTGTTAGAGATAGTACAGGAAAATATAAGAAAATTCAAATTGACCAGAAAATGACATAGAAAGTCCACTCATAGTTGCTATAAGCAAATAATCTAAAAGTCAAACATTTTTCTGTTGGGGAAAATTTCATTCCCAAAAACAATCATAAAGTAGATAAAAACTATATTAGCACACTCTAATTTGAATTAAATACCATTAAGCAGGCATTGAAAAATATGGGGAGGGGGGAGTTCAAAGTAAAAATTCAAATATCAGAATACATTTTTAAAGTAAAACATAATAACAGCACTAAACTCAAAATAAATTGAAGGACAAAGAAAAATTATTTTAGAAATAAAGACTAAATTATAAGATACCCAAGGGAAAATGATAAAATAAAATAAAATCTATTAAAGTTCTATATACATACATAGAATTTAAAAACCTTGGCCAATACAATGTCCAAAAAAGAAACAGAAATATGTCAAAGATTATCCCACGCGAGAACATAAAGGTCAGATGGTATTATGGAGGAATTCAAGCTTATCTTTAAAGATCAGGAAATCCCAATGCTGCAGAAATTGTTTATAATGTTTCAGATCATACAAAAAATGGAATTGCTAATATTTTTAATTATTCAAGCATAACATTGAAACAGAATCTATTAAAAATAACATCACTGATACCAAGAAATTCTTGATGATTAAATAGTGGAATATTACTAATACAGCATAGGACAAAAATAGGTTTACAGTTGTGAGTTTTGCCCCACCCTGTATAATTTTTACATTAATGGATTCAATAAGAAAAACAATATCATTACTTCTGCAGATGCCCCAAAAGGCTTTGAAAAATATATATATATATATTTTTAATTTAGCACACATGTCTGAAAATAACACTTTAAAATAGGACTCAGTCTATATTTAACATGGATCTATATGTATATATAATACCACAGCTAGCATTCTGCTAAGTGGGGAAACACTAGAGTAATTCTCACAAGCCAAGGATACTTATTACCAATCAATATTTGCAGATTACTAGTATATAACTGGCAAACTAGAGGTAACCTATGTAAAAATCAATGTAAACAATATAATAATGCAAAAAGATGCAGAAAATAATAATAACATACCAGTGTCAATAGTCTTCATAGATGAAACAACAAATTCCATTTGCAAAACTAACCCCAAAGGCTAAATATTTAGAAGTAAATGTGAAAATCCTCAGTGAGGAAAACTTTAAAATAGCCTGCAGACACAAAAATTGGTTTGAGTAAATGGAAGGACTTCTCTCGTTTCAGAACAGACATATCAAAAAGATGTTCATTTTCCTCAAGTGAATATGTACATTTAATATGGTGCCAAAAATCATTTCCCCTGGAACTAGACAGTCTAAATTTCAGGTGGGGAAAAAAATGTGCTAGAATATTCAGGAAAGCCCTGGAAGGGGAGGGAGGAAGAACAGTAAAAGGGCAACAGCCCTACCGGATCCTAAAAAACAGAACAAAACACTAAAGCCTCAATAATAAATTTCTATGATTCTACCCAGTTGCCTTATACTCCTCAAGAATGAGGAGTGATCAAAAGGGAGAAATTTTAAAGCTACAGGAACTTCATTTCTTCACTATGGTTTTTTCCTTACTTCAACCTAGCTTTTTCCAATCTAATATATAGCCAAGACATACTGCATGTCCACTCCCTTAATCATTAAGCCCTTAGGTTCTGGTCAGTGGTCAAACTGTCTTAAGAATAAAGCCTCAGGTCTATTGATCAAGGGAACAGAGTTTTTAGGTCAAACTAAAGATAACATCTTGATCTCAGATGTGGTTCAGCCCCAAGACCTATGAAGGGGAATGACCTTATCTACCACACCCTCGTGGAATTGGCAGAGCAGTGCCATGGCTAACATCAGGACCTGAAAAATAATCAACTCCCAATAGTTGTAAGAATTGATTGTCATGAAGTGTGCAATACTATGTCTACTTTCATTTTCCATCTATCTGAAAAAGAAATATCTCAGAACCCCTGGGCCCTTTGTTCCTGAAGATTCGAGACAGCCTATTGTTTAACGTTTCCAAAATAAGTTATTCACAAACTGATAAAATCACTGAAAATTAAGGAACTGAACATAAGCCATTGTTTTCAACTGTATGTGCAGGAGAAATCCAGAGAAGAAACTACCTGAAAAGTTAAGGATAATAGCCATTAATATGAGTAATCCCTCAAGAAATAATATATTTTATGAAAAGCATGCTATTAATTCATTTTCTTTCATTTCTTTCAGAAATGACTTTTAGTGTTCATTGTATAAGTCTTTTACCTCCTTGGTTAAGTTATTTCAAAAGTATTTTATTCTTTTTGATGCTATTGTAAGTGATATTGGTCTTTTTCCCTTTTCAGATTATGTATTACTAGTATTGAGAAATGCAACTGATATTTGTGTGTTGACTTTGTATTCTGCTACTGTACTGAATCCCAACAGATACTTTAAATTCAGAATTTGAATCCAACATGTTGCACTAACACTATTTGCTAATGTGCTTGTGAAAAATTGGATCAGCATCACTGAACTTGGTTATAAATTGGGAATGAATCTAAAACAGTAATTTCAGTGTTATTAGAGGAATGTGCTATGTAATTTTACCATTATTCCTCCTATTAGCAGACAATTAACACTCTATGTAATTGCACTGCTCAATCAGGACAATGGAATGAAATGGCAATGGAAAGGAAATGGGAATACAGACAAGTGAAGTTCCTGTTAAAGACTCATACAGTAGTTCTGCAATTACTACTATTTGATGAAATCTAGTGTCATAATGGACCCCTTAAAAGTCTGAAGAGATTGGTTCCTGGTTAAGAATTCAGTTGAGTTTAACAAATAAGATATGGAGAACCCATTATATTCTTGCAGTAAATTAGGACCTGGGTACACCAAAAATAAGACTAATATAACACCTGACCTTAGAGGCCATACAACATAAAAGCATTTATGAAATTATAGAAATGCGATGTATGTTACGCAGGGCTAAGTAATAAAAAGTGATACTGGAGTTTGTAGAAATGGTGTTTGACTTTCCCATAATGTCAAGGAAAGCCATTTAAGCTGTGGTCAAAATTAAGTAGAATATAGAATGGGATGTAGTGACAACTTTTTTTTTAATTTTGTTTTATTGCTTGAAGTATTACAAAGAGTGTTAAATAAGTCTCCATTTTCCCCTTGACCTTGCCCCCTCCTCCCCTACCACCCAGTGTCTTGTGTTCATTGATTATGCTTATATGCATGCATACAAGTCCTTCAGTTGACCTCTTAACTCCCCCCTCAACCCTCCCGAGCCTTCCAGCTATAGTTTGACAGTCTGTTCAATGCTGTTCTGCCTCTGTATCTGTTTATGTTCATCAATTTATAATGGTCTTTATTATCCATAAATAAATGAGATCATGTGGTATTTTTCTTTCATTGACTGGCTTATTTCACTTAGTGTAGTGCTCTCCAGTTCCATCCATGCTGCTGAAAATGGTAAGAATTCCTTCTTTTTTACAGCAGCAGAGTATTCCATTGTGTAGATGTACCACAGCTTTCTAATCCATTCATCTGCTGATGGGCACTTAGGCTGATTCCAAATCTTAGCTATGGTAAATTGTGCTGCTATGAACATAGGGATGCATGTATCCTTTCTGATTGGTGTTTCTGGTTTCTTGGGATATATTCCCAGAAGTGGGATTGCAGGGTCAAATGGGAGTTCCATTTTTAATTTTTTGAGGAAACTCCATACTGTCCTCCATAGTGGCTGCACCAGTCTGCATTCCCACCAGCAGTGCAGGAGGGTTCCTTTTTCTCTGCATCCTCTCCAGCACTTGTAGTTTGTCCAACAACTTTTTTTTAATGCAAAGACAAAACAGCATTTAAGAAGATGTCAGAAATTACACTTCAGTCATCAGTGCTTTGACTTTTTCCTTCCACATATTAATATTCTAGGTGGTGGCCTTTCTGGTATAATAGCACGGATATACTGACACTATCAGGAATCATATCTGCAGGAAGAATTTTTAAACTTTTATCTCCAGCCTCAAAGTCAACTTCCTACTTAGTACCTCTACTAATGTACTGAAAAGATATCTCAAACTTAATCAGAATGTAACTAAATTTGTATTTCCTCGGCACTTCCCATCACATAAATGCCACCTCCATTAACTCAATTGCTCAAGGAGGAAACAATTTAGAGACCTCACTGACTCTTCCCTTTCTTTCACACTGTATATCCAGTCCAATCTGTTAGTTCTGTCCTCAAAACGTATTCTAATCTGATGGACATTTTGCCACCCTCACCACTACCACCTTACCCTAAGCCACCATCACATGCTAGTATCTTCTTATGTAGCCCTCTATAATCTTGTTCCTACTCTTGCTCCATTACCATGTGTCTTCCACAGCATTCAGAAAATCATTTTAAGTGGAAGTCATATCACAGTAATGTCAAGTTCAAAATTCTACAACAATTCCCAATCTTTCTCTGGATAAAAGCCTGAACTCGCTCCCCTCCAGTTGTCCACATGGTCTGCCTCTTTACTCCAGGCTCTGCTCAAGTGATTACCTTCTCTGAGGTATTTCTCTTAACTCACAATCCAAAATAGCATATGCTGTCCTTCCTACATTACTATCCTCATTTCCTTTTGTCCATATCTCTTTTTGGGGGCAGAGATTTTTGTCTCTTTATGAATCATTCCCTGGTAATTAAAATAGTTCCGGACACAGATACTCATTAAATAGCTTTTCTTATGAATGTGCAATAGAATATCATACCTTGAAATGTCAATGTGAACAAATATACTGCAAAAGAGAAAGAGGTACCAGGGTGCCATTTCCAGTAGTTCTTTAATTAGCCAGTTAACCAATACCTTCATTTCTTCATTCAACAGGGAATTTTAGAGGTCTACTATATGTGTTGTACAGATAGGTAATGGGATTTTAACTATTTTAATAAAGAAAATACATAGTCCTTGTATCATGGAGTATAAGCCTAATAGGAAGAAGGGTGAGTAACCAATCTATTACAATATTATACAAAAAGTACTGTAACAGAAATATGTCCTGAGAGCCATCAGAAATAATCACCTAAGGGTACTAGGTAATCCTTCAGAGACAGGAAGAGTTCAAAGGAGAGGCTTGCATGCTGGTTGTTCTTGAGAAATTTGTCTAAAATGCTTGCATCGACCTTCTTGGATTAGGAAAGTTGACAGCTTAAGGACATCTCTTAAATATGAGTTGAGACTGGCTGACCTTTTATTTTTTATTTTGTAAATATATATTTTATTGATTTCAGAGAGGAAGGGAGAGGGAGAGAGAAATAGAGACATCAATGATGAGAGAGAATCATTGATCAGCTGCCTCCTGCATGCCCCCAACTGGGAATAAGGGGAGGATCAAGCCCCAACTGGAGATCGAACGGAAGCATGTGCCCTTGACTGGGATCAAACCTGGGACCCTTCAGTCCACAGTCTGACGTTCTATCCACCGAGCCAAACCAGCTAGGGCTGGCTGACCTTTTTCTAAGTAGGAATTATTCCAACCAGAGAGAAATGAGAAGATTTGTGAAAATAAACAGAGATGCCAAAGACGGAAGAGAAAATTCAGAGAAACAAAAACGACATAGGCAACTACGATGATCACTGTTGTCACATATCACATAGCGTTTAGTAAGAGAATTCCCCAATTATGAAAGCATACTTATTTCACTCACTAGTTTTACAATGCACATCATTTAATTACATGCTTTTATTTTTTAAAAATCTGTCATTGGAAGACAAGCTTCCATTATAAAATATATGTAGATGAATCTCTCAGCTGGGAGACAGGGAAACGCCTCCTTTTAACAGCTATTCAACAGAATCTAATGCTTTTCTCTTTTTCTAGCCAACATTTTCTAAGATCCTTAACAGTATCACTCCCTTATGTGGGTGAATAAAATATGATAGCAATTTGATTGTTCTAGCTCCTTGCTTCCCCAGTTCTGTGTAATCCTTTAAAAACTAACTTCTTCAAACAGCTCTGCTAGAAAGCATAGAAACCTAAGTAAATGAAGGGGATAGAAAATTTACAGATATAGAAAGCTTTGACATTTTGCAAAGATATTGAATCTACTATTTATTCTACTACCACCTAACTTCATGGGGATCTAATCTGTGGAATATTGAAAACCTCTGCTTGTCTTCATTTCTCCTTTGACTTATTTTTAATATTGTTATTCATTACTCCAAATATGAGGGTGAACTTGATAACGAAGAAGAAAAACTCTAGCATGACAAAGTTGTTTTTGAAAAGAATTATTTGAAAGTTGATGATGCACGTTTTCTTTAAGATAACTTAAGAATTTTAGAAATCTAGCAAAAATAATTATTAGCGCAAAGTCCCCCCAAAGCATTTCAACAAATATGTATTCATTGTTCCACATACAAAAGAAGATGAAAACTTGTTCAAAATTATAAAAAAAAAAATGCTTAGCTAATAATGCACTTGACACTAGGGCACAGGGCTCTAAACTCTCAGAGCATCTACCTGACCATTAACTTATTAGAAGCAACAAAATATTTAAGAAAGATAACTTGATGATGACTGGTACGCCATCTCAGGTTGATAGCACATCTCTTAATAGTTTATATTCCTAGGGTATGTTTAGGCAACGTCTATAGCTTTCAAAAGCTATCTAAACTAATAAAAGCGTAATATTAAAATTAACCGTTTCTTCGGGATGGCCTAAGCCACGCCCACCAGCCAATCAGAGTGACTGTATGCAAATTAGCCCAGCCAAGATGGTGGAGGCCGCAGCCCTGGGCTCCGCCATCTTGGGAGACTGGGTCCTGGGAAGGTATCTGGGGCCCTGGGCCGCCAGATGCCTTCCCCCGTGGAGAAGCTATGGGGGAAGCGGGGACCAGCCTGGTGGGACCCGCAAGCCCCCTGCCGGGAGGCTGATCAGGACCCCAACGGCCTCCCGGGGCAAGCAGGATCCCGCAAGCCCCCTGCCGGGAGGCCGATCAGGGCCGGAACGGCCTCCCGGGGCAAGCAGGACCTGCAAGCCCCCTGCCTGGAGGCCGATCGCGGCCCCAACTGCCTCCGGCCTCCCGGGGCAAGCGGGACCCCGCAAGCCCCCTGCCGGGAGGCCGGTCACAGCTGGAACGGCCTCCCGGGGCAAGCGGGACCCGCAAGCCCCCTGCCGGGAGGCCGATCGGGACCCCAACGGCCTCCCGGGGCAAGCGGGACCCCGCAAGCCCCCTGCGGGGAGGCCGATCGCGGCCCCAACTGCCTCCGGCCTCTGGGGCAAGCGGGATCCCGCAAGCCCCCTGCCGGGAGGCCGATCTGGTGGCCAGCAACACTGGAATGGCCTCCCAGGCGGAGAAGCCTGGGGGGTGGGGGGACCCCATGCCCCCTCCTGGGAAGCCTATGGGGTGGCCAGCGCCACTCCATTGCTTCCCAGGCAATGACCCAGAGGGTCAGTGGGAGCTGTGGCCAGCCTGCAAACAGACATTGGCC